>SJYC01080176.1:0-50803 GCA_006408675.1 Madoqua kirkii
TGGAAAAGACTCTGATGCTGGGAAAGACTGAAGGTGGGAGGAGAAGGGGGTGACAGAGGATAAGAGGGTTGGATGGCATCACCGACTCAATGGACATGAGTTTGAGTAAACTCAAGGAGTTGGTGATGGACAGGGAGGCCTGGTGCGCTGCAGTCCTTTGGATTGCCAAGAGTCAGACACAACTGAGCGACTGAACTGAACTGAACTGAAACAATACAAATTCAATTTACATTAAACATGTGGAAAATATCAACAACAGTAAAGCTTATTTCTTTCAAGATTCTTTGTTTTAAGATGCAGGAAGCTAATTTATTCAGTTTCACAGACAGAAACCATGAGTGAGTCTAATGTCACTTCATTGTAGGAATCCCTACACCTGTCTATCCACTAAGACATGGACTAACCAGTCTGTTACTGAGGTCCAAGCCTTTCCCAGCAGACTTGGATCCAAAGCACTATCTCTGGTTCAGTTCTGTCTTCAGGGAGCTGCCTCTTCTCAGGGCTACGTACAAAGTTGGTTTTCCAAAGTTCTTTAGATCAAGCTTCTTTTCATTTTCATTCACTCATTCATTCAACAAATACTTATTGAGCAACTACTATATTTTGGGGCTTCCCTGGTGGCTCAGAGGGTAAAGCATCTGCCTGCAATGCAAGAGACCCGGGTTTGATCCCTGGGTTGGGAAGATCCCCTGGAGAAGGAAAGGGCAACCCACTCCAGTACTATTGCCTGGAAAATTCCATGGACTGAGGAGCCTGGTAGGCTACAGTCCATGGGATCACAAAGAGTCAGACATGACTGAGTGACTTCACTTTCACTTTACTATATTTTAGACACGTGATGTAACAGTAAACAAAATAGAAAAAGTCAGAGATTGTATTCCAAGATAATAAACAGAATAAATCAGTAACTATATATGGTACAGTATACAATGATAGGTGCTGAGATGAAAAATAAAGGAAAAAGGATAGGAAGACATGCTTATGTGTATATGTATATATGTGTCTGTTGGCAGAAAGCTTACAGTTTTGGAAACTGAGTTTCACAGAACATAGTACCTAAAACTGACGCTTGTGTGCCTTTACTCTTAATTAATTAGTTAATTAATTGATTGATATATAGTTCAGTTCAGATGCTCAGTTGTGTCTGACTTCTTGTAACCCCATGGACTGCAGCATGCTAGGCTTCCCTATTCATCACCAACTCCTGGAGTTTACTCAAACTCATGTCCATTGAGTCAGTGATGCCATCCAACCACCTCATCCTCTGTCATCCCCTTCTCCTGCCCTCAATCTTTCCCAGCATCATGGTCTTTTCAAATGAGTCAGCTCTTTGCATCAGGTGGGCAAACTATTGCAGTTTTAGCTTCAATGTCAGTTCTTTCAATGAATATTCAGGACTGATTTCCTTTAGGAAGGACTGGTTGGATCTCCTTGTAGTCCAAGGGACTCTCAAAGAGTCTTTTCCAATACCACAGTTCAAAAACATCAATTCTTTGGTGCTCAACTTTCTTTATAGTCCAACTCTCACATCCATACATGACCACTGGAAAAACCATAGCTTTGACTAGGTGGACCATTGTTGGCAAAATAATGTCTCTGCTTTTTAACATGCTGTCTAGGTTGGTCATAGCTTTTCTTCCAAGGAGCAAGCATCTTTTAATTTCATGGCTGCAGTCACCAGCTGGAAAAGGCAATGGCACTCCACTCCAGTACTCTTGCCTGGAAAATCCCATGGATGGAGGAGCCTGGTAGGCTGCAGTCCATGGGATTGCTAGGAGTTGGACATAGCTGAGCAACTTCACTTTGACTTTTCACTTTCCTGCATTGGATAAGGAAATGGCAACCCACTCCAGTGTTCTTGCCTGGAGAATCCCAGGGATGGAGGAGCCTGGTGGGCTGCCGTTTCTGGGGTCACACAGAGTCAGACACAACTGAAGCGACTTAGCAGCAGCAGCAGCTGCAGCAGTCACCAGCAGTGATTGCAGTGATTTTGGAGTCCAAAAAAATAAAGTCTCTCACTGTTTCCACTGTTCCCCTATCTATTTGCCATGAAGTGATGGGACCAGATATATAGTTGATTCATGATATTATATTAATTCAGGTGTACAACATACTGATTCAAGAATTTTATAGATTGTACTTCACTTAAAGTGATTATAAAATATTGGCTATATGCCCTGTGCTATACTATATAACTTTGTAGGTTATTTATTTTATATATATAGTAGGTTTTACCTCTTAATCTTCCAGCCATATTTGCCTTCCCCCTTTCTCGATCCACACTGGTAACTACTAAGTGTCTATCAACAGATGAATGAATAAAGAAGATGAATGAATGAATAAAGTATATATATATATATATACACTTGCTGTGGAATACTGTTGTTGCTGCTGCTAAGTCGCTTCAGTTGTGTCCAACTCTGTGTGACCCCAGAGATGGCAGCCCACCAGGCTCCTCCATCCCTGGGATTCTCCAGGCAAGAACATTGGAGTGGGTTGCCATTTCCTTCTCCAATGCAGGAAAGTAAAAAATGAAAGTGAAGTCACTCAGTCGTGTCCAACTTTTAGTGACCCCATGGACTGCAGCCCACCAGGCTCCTCCATTCACAGGATTTTCCAGGCAAGAGTACTGGAGTGGGTTGCCATTGCCTTCTCCCTGTGGAATACTACTCAGCCATAAAAAAGAATGAAATTTTGCCATTTGCAACAGTAGAGATGGCCCTGGAGAGTTTTATATTCAATGAACTAAGTCAGGCAGAAAAAGAGTAATATATTATGCTATATATATTATGCTATATGTGGAATCTAAAAAATAAAACAAATGAATATAACAAAACAGAAACTGACAGATATAGGGGACAAATGTGCTTTTACTTTATTGGCAATAAAATTCTAGGGAAATGAGAGTGAAAGATAGGAGTTAGTGAGGCAGGAAGGGCAGGAGAATCAATGTAAGAATCGATGCAGGTTCCACCGTATCCACTAGTACAACCAATCCCTGCATCTCCCAGGACTGACTTCTAAGAGATCAGCTAAGGTATCTGTCCAAAGGGAAGAAGTAAGAAGAAATGGACCCGAGGTCGTGATGTGTGGAGGATATCTGATAGAGATAGAGCAGCCAGAGATGGGTGGCCCATCAAGAAGGTGACATTTAAGTGAAAGTCTGAAGTCATGTGATTATGTGGGAGGAGAGCACTTCAAGGCAAGTAGAGTGAATGCCCAGCATGTGCAAGGGTGTGGGGGAGCAGGGGAAGGCCAAGGCGGCAGCAGCTGTGGGAGGGCAAAGGATGTGCAAGGAGAGAAGGCCAGGGAGCTCCTGATGGTCAGCTCATGTGGGGCTATAGGTCTTGGAAGGGTTTGGGGTTTTCCTCCCAGTATGGTGGGCTTCCCTGGTGGCCCACTGATAAAGAATCCACCTGCAATTCAGGAGACCCAGGCTTGACTCCCTGGGTTGAGGAGATCCCCCTGAAGAAGGAAATGACCTCCCACTCCAGTATTCCTGCCTGGAGAATCCCATGAACAGAGGAGCCTGATGGGCTACAGTCCATGGGGTCACAAAGAGTCAGACACGACTGAGAGACTAACACTTTCATTTTCCCAGTATGGTGGAGATCACTGGATGTGTATGGGGCAGAGGGCGTGGATTCCTGTAGAGAACTGGCGTGCTCTGCCTGACATTTCAAAAGGAGCAGACTCTGGGCTGCAGGGTAGTCTCCAGAGGCCAGGGTACAAGCAGGACCACTGGCCAGGAGGTCACTGTGGTTCCAGATCCTGGGTGATGGTGATTTGGACCAAGTGTAGCTGTGCCAGTGCTGAGCAGTGGTTGGGTTCTGGATATGTTTTGAAGGCACAACACCAAAAGTACTGGATGGATTGGGTGTAGGACAGGAAAGAAAGGGGGGAGCCAAGGATGCTTTCAGGGTTCCTGTTCTGGGCAACAAGAAGAATGGACTTGCTGCTTACAGATGTATGGGTATCTATGAAGAGAACTGGGCTCAAGGCAGAAAAGTAGGAGCTCCGCTTCCATTGTCTAATGTTTGGGATGGCGAGTAGGCAGCTGGATGGTGGAGAGATTCACACTAGAGATGCCAGCGTGGGAGCCACCAGCAGGTAGATCACATTTAAAGCTACCAGTCTGGGTGAGATCTCCCAGAGGATGAGTGGAGGAAGAAGAGCAGAGGGGCCTGAGGCCTGAGCTTGGAGTGCTTAGAGATTGGGAGGATGAGGAAGAACCAACAAAGAAAGCTGACAGGCGGGGGAGGGTGGGGACCAGGGGCTGCAGGAGCCTTGCAGCCACATAAGAAGAGACTTCACATGAGGGCTAATTGCAGAGCAAGAGCAATGTGGTGGAAGGCCGTCCCCTCATTTGTGGGCATCTCTGCAAGTCATGGCTTGCCTTGTAGCTCAGTTGATAAAGAATCTACCTACAGTACAAGAGACCTAGGTTCGATCCTGAGTCAGGAAGACCACCTGCAGAAGGAAGTGGCAACCCACTCCAGTATTCTTGCCTGGAGAATCCCATGGAGAGGAGCCTGGTGGGCTAGAGTCCATGGGGTTACCAGAGTCGGACAAGACTTGGCAGCTAAACCACTACCACCTGCAAGTCAGGCTGCCGTGAGGTTCTCATCATTTCCTCATCTGTTAACTTTCTCATCTGTAGAACAGTGACAGTACCATCTTTCTTAAAAGGCTGTTAGAAGATTCTACAAACAGCCTCACAAACTGTGATAATACACACCAACTGTGATGATAAACCGTGTGATACAAACAGGAGGCCTTCATATCATGTGTTACACCAGTGGACTCAGTCTGATCCTTCTCGCTCTCTCTCTTCATCTTTTATCTCTTTCCTTTCACTTTCTTCGCTTCTTTTTGCCTCTTTCTCTTTCTTTTTGCCCTTCTCTCTCATTATTCCTTTCTTCCTTTATTCTGTTTTCCTGGAGGACAGAGTTATGCTTTAGCGCTTAGTATTTCTAACACATATAGTAAGAGGTAAAATGTGACTTTTTATGTTCTTTCTGCATTTTCAGTTTCAATTAAGGTCCCCAAAGCCTGAGAACAATAGATGTTAGATCACGCCTAGAAGAAACACTGAGAGATGGTGAAGATGATTTTGACTCTCACGGCCCACCCTGGGGTATAAAATAAACCCTTGAAAGAGGCAAAAGGCAGAGGGAGAGGAGTTCTTTAGAGAGCTGTCAGCACTGGGAGTTCCCCTCACATGAAGCCAAGGGAACCACAAGTACCTTTCAGGGTGTGGGACATGCGTCCCTGGACATGTGGGGACTCCCAGATCTGCTTCCTCTTGTACATCGGGGGATCTAAAGACTGGAGGCTGGCTAAGGAGCTGGCCAGCGGCGGGCAGAAGTGAAGCTGAGTGGGGCCCTGTGGGTCTCCTGAGTACCGAAGCCTTCCAGTGTTCCCTGTTTCTTGTTTGTAGGGAACAGACTCCAGCCTCCATGACCTTCCCTGAGTTCCAAAGGGCAGATTCAAACAGTTGCTAATCAGGGAAGAGAGGAGATGAGAGACAAGGGAGAAACAGAAGAAACAGCAGTGCAGCCCAGGGGCGGTTCTGCCCCGAGGGATACACATGACAATATCTTAATGCTATTTATAAAACTAAAACCCCCAAGAAATGCAAGATGGCAGCAATCTTCATTCCAGAGAAGATCGTCTGAGGCCAGATTAAAGGAGTGCAGGCCCCACACACACCCTAAACGTATTAGCCCTTGAACTACTGCTATAAAGATGTTCACCAAACCCCTCCAGATTGAGACAGGCCGTGTTTCAGGGGCACAAGCCCTCTGTATCCCCCTTTGCCTGGCAAAGCAAAAAAGCTCTTCTTTTCTACTTCACCCAAAAATCTGTCTCCCAGATTCAACAGGGCACCAGAGCACAGTGACTGAGTTTTTGGCATCAGAAGGACAGGACTGCTCAATGAGGAGTCAAATGCCTAGAGCTATGTTGTCCCAAGTGCCGGAGTAATGGGAGAAATCCAACCAGGAGTCATCCTGGGAGGGACCCTGGCCAAAAGGACGGCGGGCACAGTGGGGCAGCCCCGGTGGAGGTACGTGGTGTGAGGTAGGGACTGCCTGATCCAGGGGCAGATCTTGCGGAGCAACACGAGCACCACTCATGGCAAGAGTAATAGAGTCTTCAGAGCGGGCTGCCCAGGTCAAACCCATGCTCTGCCATTTTCTAATTATGAGCAAGTGAAGTTACCATCTTTGTTCTTGAATTTCCCTATTGCGCTATCTTTTCCCAGGAAGCCCCAACACTAGCTTACATTCCTGCAGGTCTGTCAAACTTTCTCCTCTAACCCTTTCTGCCCTGCACTCAAGCCTGTGGGTGTTGAACCAGATGCAATTAGTTAAAGGCAAAGTTAGGGAGAGAGAAGTCTTCCCCTTCTCCTGACTAAGAGGCTCAAGTCTCTTCCTTCCTCCCCCTCCTGCAATAAATTCCCACCCTTAGCCAGGCCCAAGTGGGGGAAAGGGAGGAACTTTAAATAAACAAAAGAAAAAGAAATGATAAAAAGATGGTAAGAGGTTGCATTGGTGTGGTGTGGAGCTCTTTGGATCTGGAGCTATAAGGTCCATTTGGGGTATTACTCAGGGTAGGGAGGACCAAGACCGCAGAGGGCTCTTATGGAGGACTTATAGGAAGCAACCAAGGCACTTTCTCCTGGTAGCCAGTCTTGTCCAATAAACTCATTCAATAAATGAAAGTTTAGAGGCTGTTTTGAAACTGGCTATTCCAGCCAGTACTTCCAATCCCTGCCACCCTCTGACTCCAGGGTTTATGTAAGTGATGACATTATTTCTGAAGGGTGGTCACTTCCCTTCCCTGACATCCAAATATCGCCTGAAATACTGAAGTTTCTGATTTCTCTAAAAGAATCCTGGATACATTCTGAGATGACCAAAGTTGGAGCATTTGGCCTCAAGGCAAATCATCCATGAAGACTTTAGAAACATTTTGAGAGGTTTTGATTTTTGACAGAAGCTTGGGCTTCCCTGATGGCTCAGATGGTAAAGAATCCTCCTGCAATGCAGGAGACCTAGGTTCAGTCCCTGGGTCAGGAATATCTCCTGGAGAAGTGAATGCCTACTCATTCCAGTATTCTTGTCTGGAGAATTCCATGGACAGAGGAGCTTGGTGGGCCACAGTCCATGGGGTCGCAAAGAGTCAGACACAACTGAGTGAGTAACACTTTGCTGACTTATTTTCCAAGGTTTAGGAATCTTTCTCAGTTTTTCTAAGTGCCTTAATAATTCCTTATTCTTGAGTAATTTTTTAATTTCCTTTTTTTAAAATTTTTTGTTATCAGATTTTCTGAGAGATCCTCGTGTGCCTTGAAACTTCTAGTTCACATTTCAGATTGTCCCTGAATTACATGCCTTCCTGGTCTGACTGTGCAGGTATCTTTCATTTTGGCAAATAACAGTTACCAGCTGTGATGAAAATATGGAATCAGTGCTTGAGGACTGACTCAGAAGATGGTCTTCCTGCCGGACAGATGGTACCTCCGGCATTACACAGACCTGCCATCTAAGCCCATGTGGCCTTGGATGAGTGCCTGAGGTCAAGGGTCAGCCAACTTGTCAGTGGGCCAGCCTAGCAGATGGGTGAGGATGGGGAGAGTCAGCAGGCCTAAAGAGGAGGCTGTGTGCAGGGAGAGAGGGTAGCATTTCACCACCTTTCCAAAGAGGCCCTTGTACTTAGACACAAGAGAGATTTCTAAACATCCCCAGTCCAGTGCCCTCAAGTGTGAGATCAATGAGAGAGCTCTGAATCTCAGCCTTTATCTGAATTGACCAAAACAACGCCTTTGGGACAGAAAACCGGGACTTTCCATAGACTGATCATTTTTTCTCTCCTGGCAAACCCTGAGAGTGGAGCGAGCTCTCCCTTGGTGTGGTCCCAGATGACCTGGACCCTGGAGCCCCTGATGGTGATGGGGCAGGATGGGGTGGGGGTAGGTAGTCTGGTCCTGCAAAGAAAATGGGTTTTTAGGACTCTCCCTCTTCTTTTTTTAATGGCATTTCCCCCTCTCCCTTTCTTCTGCAAAGCGTTTGTGCCATAAATACCCTGTCTCTGTACAGCTGACATTCTGGAGTCACCTCTATTTGTGGCAGGTGGCCGGCTCTAGGTCCTGCCAGCCAAGTGTCATGAATGCCTTGCAGGGGACAGGGCTGAGACAATAAAGAACATCACGTGCTGCTCTGCAGATCTGCATTTATTTTAGTTCAACAGGCAACAGGCTTACCTGGCCAGGAAGGTGGGAAATACCAAGCTTCCAGTGTGCACATTCTGGGACTCACTGAAATTTCTAGGGAAAGCTGGAGGCAGCTTAGCAGGGTACTGCCACTTGGGGTTTTGCAGAGGAAGAGGGAAGGGTATTGGCCCCCACACAGACAGGGGAGCCCTGCTGATGGCATGTGACTGTTCTAATTCCAGGGGATAGTAAAGGCAAGCTTTGCAACTCAGCTCTCCCTTAGGCGGGGGACCTGAGTTTGAAAGATCTGATTCTCTTCATCCAGGGAAGGTGTCTTTCAATGGTGTATAGTGTTCAGTATTATAATTAAAGAGCCATATAACTGGGAAGGAGATGTGTCCAGCATCTCAGCTGGACCTACGCTGGATGCCACCTTTATGCAAGGATGTGTGTATCAAAAGCGACGTATGCCACACTCAGTACCACACTCCTAGCTTTGGTTCCTTGCCTCTGTGCGTGTGTGCATGCTCAGTTGTGTCCAACTTTTTGTGACCCCAAGGCCTGTAGCCTGCCAGGATCCTCTGTCCATGGAATTTTCCAGGGCAGAATACTGGCATAGGTTGTGATTTCCTTTTCCAGGGGATTTTCTCAAACCCAGGGACTGAACTCGTGTCTCTTGTGTCTTCTTTCTTGGCAGGTGAATTCTTTCCCACTGTGCCTCCTAGGAAGCCTTCCTTACCTCTATCTAGAACTTATTTAACAAACCTCACTATTTGTTCCACATTATCCTCAGCACCTGGAAACTGTCAACACACTTTGTTCCCATAGCAACCATATGACATAGGTACTCTTACATTTGTGTTTTACAGATGAGACAGTAAGTGACTTCTGCAAGGCTGCAGTGAGCGCGATGCCGACTGGGATTTGAAACCTACTCCAGAGGTTATCCTCTCGAGGATTCAGTTTTGTTTTATACCCATGTACGTGTATGTGTGCCAAGTCACTTTAGTCATGTTCAACTCTTCGTGACCTTATGGATCGTAGCCCTCCAGGCTCCTCTGTCCATGGGATTCTTTAGGCAAGAATATTGGAGTAGGTTGCCATTCCCTTCTCCAGGGGGTCTTACCAACCCAGGGATCCAACCCAAGTCTCTTACATCTCCTGCACTGGCAGACAGGTCCTTTACCACTAGCATCACCTGGGAAGCCCTTTTATACCCCATGTGCTGTACTTTGTCACTCAGTCATGTCTGACTCTTTGAGACCCCATGGACTGTAGCCCACCAGACTCCACTGTCCATGGGGATTCTCCAGGCAAGAATACTGGAGTAGGTTACCATGACCTCCTCCAGGGGATCTTCCCAACTCAGGGATCGAACCCAAGTCTTCTGCATTGCAGGTGGATTCTTTACCAGCTGAGCCACAAGGGAAGCCCAAGAATACTGGAGTGGGTAGCCTATCCCTTCCCAGGAGGTCCTCCCCACCCAGGAATTGAACCAGGGTATCTTGCATTGCAGCAGACTCTTTACCAGCTGAGTTACCAGGGAAACCCTTTATACCCCTTAACTATAGCTAATTAGCAACACATATTTTGTGTCTTTCTCCCCTGCCAGACGGGGAACTGCCCATGGATAAGGATCGTGTCTGGCTTAACTTTGTGTCTTCCCAGCAAGTAACACAGCGTCTAGCTGGCGTTTGGTGACTGTATTTTTAACCACAACCCTTGGCACCAGCGGCCATGCCATTATCTCCTCTGTGGCACCAATTGTAGAACAAGCAGCTTTCATTTTGGTATCGCACCCCAGCTGCCATTCAGGCTGCTGGCTGCACTCCTCCCGGAGCTCTCTGCCCCTGACACTTCCTGATTGTTTATTGTTGCAGGAAGTAGCTCGGGATGAACAGCCAGCTGCCAGCTAGGTGTAACCAGCTTCTTGGGTCTGCTTGTTCTGGCCAGAGACAGCCACTCACGGCACAAAGGTGCACTTTTGAGAGTGCCTCCTCCCTCAAGATTTCTCTCCTCTGCCCTGGGAAGTTGCCTAGCAACTTCCCTTCTTCCCTCTCTCCCTGCTTCCTGTGGAGCACCATTCCCAGTTTCATTACCCCATCACCAAGCCCCCCAAACTCACTGCCACGCTGTTCACTCTTGCATCTCTCTGCCTCGTTATCCCATCATCAAACTTCACATGGACTCCACTTTCCAAACAAACACCGTGACCCAGAAAGCATCCCTCAGTTTCTCATCCTTTACATCTCTGCAGAAGTCTTTAGCATCCTTTCGCTATTTAACCTCAAGATCACACTTCCAAAAGAAAAAAAAAAAAGAGGGGAAAACCCCTCAAACCAAACCAAACTACAGACTGGAATTTCCTAAGAGGTAGATTCAAGCTTCAGGTAAGTGAGATATTTTCACTTATTGTGGAACCATGAAATGTTTTTGCTTGTTGTTCCACTACAGACCCTGGAAGAAAGGGAATCCTCCAGCTCTGTCTCTGGAAGGCCATTGGCACTAATGGCATGGTGATTGCTGGAGCATTTGCCATAATTTTCCCTGCTGATGGCTAAAGGCACAGCCTTTGGAGACAGGCAACAGACAGCACATCTCCACCCCAACTCCTCCACAGGAAGGCAGCCTCCTTGGACAGCAGAGGGGGAGTCACCTTGGGAGTGATGTTGGGTCAAGACATTTACTTGATCCCAGCTCTGAGTTTTCACAAGTATGTGTCTCTAACCTACTGACTCTAGACTATGCTTCATCTCCTAGAGGAAGACACAATATACCACCCCAGTCCTGGCAGAAGGTGAGCGGTTGGAGCCCATGGCTTTATTTCACCAAAAACACAAAACCAGTAACCCTCTGCCTTCTACAGCACATAAGCAGCACCCCCAAAGTGACAAGTTGCCGATATGCTGCTGTGCTTACTTGCTCAGTCGTGTCTAAACATTTTGTGACCCTATGGACTGTAGCCCACCAAGCTTCTCTGTCCATGGGGATTCTCTAGGCAAGAATACTGGAGTGGGCTGCCATGCCCTCCAATCTTCCCCACCCAGGGAACCCAAGTCTCCCACACTGCAGGTGGATTCTTTAGCATCTGAGCCACCAGGAAAGCCCAAGAATACTGGAGTGGGTAGCCTATCCCTTTTCCAAGGGATCTTCCCAACCCAGGACTCAAGCCAGGGTCTCCTGCATTACAGGTAGATTCTTTACCAGCTGAGCCAGCAGGAAAGCCCTGCTGATTAGATGTTAGGACTCAAAAGCACCTAGGAACTGCAGTGGTCTCCCACATTGCCTGTGGTTTAGAACCAGCCTCAAACACAGGTTCTCAGCTCTGCATGGCTCACAGGGACCCCTGCAACCTGACCAGAGCTGCCTGCGAGAGGGGCCTGGGTAAGTCCAAGGACAGCACCAGTGGGTGTGCCTTTGCCATTGGCCAAAGAGGAGGGGGTACTCAAGCCAGGGTCTCTGCATTACAGGTAGATTCTTTACCAGCTGAGCCAGCAGGAAAGCCCTGCTGATTAGATGTTAGGACTCAAAAGCACCTAGGAACTGCAGTGGTCTCCCACATTGCCTGTGGTTTAGAACCAGCCTCAAACACAGGTTCTCAGCTCTGCATGGCTCACAGGGACCCCTGCAACCTGACCAGAGCTGCCTGCGAGAGGGGCCTGGGTAAGTCCAAGGACAGCACCAGTGGGTGTGCCTTTGCCATTGGCCAAAGAGGAGGGGGTTTCAGACCCCTTCAGGATCACCACGTACAGTCGTTGAGGTTGCACGCCACACACCCTGCACAGCCACGAGGGGCTGCTCATTATTACTCAGTTGTAGGGAGTGGCCTTTCCTCTTACCTTCATCCTCCATTTTTCCTATCCCTATTTCTATTCTACCTGAACAAATAGCCTTTTGTATACTGCACATATTATCACATTGGACTTTAAATTTAATTTAAAGAATTTCAATCTATAGCTCTTCTTTTTACTTAAGACTGGTTTTCCAGGATAGGAGCGGTAAGGGTGATGGAAGCAGGGGTGGGATCGGATCTGAGCCCAACCTCACCTTTCCCTGGCTGAATCCAGACTCGCGAGTTCTCCTTCTCTGAGTGCCCAGCCCCGGTCTAAATCTAGGTCTGACAGCAGGAGAGTAGGAGTGGGCAGGTGGGAGAAGCTGGCTCCCAGGTCTACAAGGATCTGCACAGTCTAGTAATAAAAGTTTTTATCGAAACTCCCTGTTTTTTTTATGGCAGTTGCACCAGAATAGTGATTTCTTCTTTATCTCTTAGGCTCAGCAGACTAGGTTCTGTTAAAATTACTGCCATGATCCAGGGCCCGAGAACCGGAGGACACGAACATGGCGGGTGGGGCACACAGATTTATGTCACAGAATTAATTCTGCTCCACAGTTTCTCTTTCCTGCAGAATTTCTTTCAAGGTGTTAAGTGCTGAGCTTTGGGGATAACTTTGCTAAATGGAGCAATACTGGGGGAAAAATGCTTGTCACTCTCAAGTAGGTGTGTTAACATGTTATCACAGTACTGTTGTGTTAATAATAGCACTGCTATTATTAACTGAGTACTTTCTATTTACTGAGTGCTTGCTCAATGCCAGGCACTTAGATAATAAATGCTTTATGTCAATTGTCCCATTAGATTTTTTTTTAACAACCCTGTGAAGTAGGTATCAGTAACCTTTCCCATTTTGCAGATGAGAAAACTGAGGATCACAGAGACTAAGTAACCTCTGATAGCTGAGTATTATCTGGATGTCAGAGCCCCGATGCCTCCTTCCAAATGACCTACAGTTAACTTTAATGATTCATTCTGCTGGGATTAATTTATTTCCTACATCAAAAAATCCACATTCAACCAAAGGAAAATTGAGAAACACTTAATTACTAATACTGCAGCGGCAGCTGGGAATTATGGCTCCCTGGACCCCTCGAGCCCTCTGGTGACTGTCAGTTTTTAACACTACCCCTCCCCTCTCTGCTCAGGCTCCTCCTAATGCGTTGGGCACAAATATCTGTTTGATTCACTGGAAGGATGTTTCAGTGAACCTGCTTGCCCTGCACGTCTCAGTCTAGTTTGCAGAAAAAAGGAGGAATAATGTGGCTTCCAGATCAAGAGAGAACATTGAGGGACGGCTTGGCTGTGTTGGCCATGGCCTCTGCCCCCAGCTCTGCCCACGGACCCAGCACATGCTTTCCTCCCCTCTTGTCTGAGGTCTGTAGTCTCAGAGCCAATGCATTTCTGGGAAAAGCAAGATGAACTATGGGCTTCCCTGGTGGCTCAGCCGGTAAAGAACCTGCCTGCAATGCAGGAGACCTGGTTTGATCCCTGGTTCAGGAAGACCCCCTGGAGAAGGGAATGGTTACCCGCTCCAGTATTCTGACCTAGAGAATCCCATGTACAGAGCAGCCTGACGGGCTGCAGTCCTTGGGGTCACAGAGAGTCAGACATGACTGAGTGACACTCCACACACACACACACACACACACACACACACACACACACACACAAAATCCACACATATGTGAACCACATAGTCACAATTGCTACTCCTGAAAAATGAGTTCACAGACCAAGGAATGGAAGCTAAGAGAAACAATAAAGCATCTTCTCCTTCTCCAGTCATCCATCAGCAGGTTTTGATCAAATCAGGGAGACAGAGAACCACCAAACTCTCACAAGAAGCAAGAGTCCTCCAGGAACCAAGACTCAGCAGTACAGATCAAACAATTTAAAACTTGAAGCAGACCCTCCTTGATAATTTGCTGTTGCCCCAGCACAACGTCACACAATTGTGCAAGTTGAACACTGAACAGCCTAGGGAGCACCATCTCAAACATTACAGACAGAGAATTCTTCTGTATCGATTGCAACGTATTACAGGTAGAACATGACAAAGTATCTTGATGAAGGGATGCCATTTTCTAATTCCTACCAAGGTGCCATATGGGCAAGCAGTGACTCCTGGTGAAGAAGGCAGATGGCTCCGCAGCAGGGAAACCCTGAAATGGGGATAGCAGTGGACAGGAGGTCTGCATGGAGAGGTGAAGAGCACCTGAGTTTTCAGTCTGCTTTGCCACTTACCAACACTGACTCTGTGTAAGTTCCATCACTTCTGAGTCTCAGTTCTTATCTATATCATGGGCATTAAGCATGGCTTACCAATATTACAGATTCATTGTTTGGATTAAGAAAATATATAATAAGCTATAATGGAAAAGAATCAAAGAAAAGAATATATATATATATATATGCTGCTGTTGCTGCTGCTAAGTCACTTCAGTTATGTTCGACTCTGTGCGACCCCATAGATGGCAGCCCACCAGACTCCCCTGTCCCTGGGATTCTCCAGGCAAGAACACTGGAATGGGTTGCCATTTCCTTCTCCAATGCATGAAACTGAAAAGTGAAAGGGAAGTCGCTCAGTATACACACTTATATATGTGTAACCAAATTACTTTGCTGTACATCTGAAACTAACACACTATTTTAACACAAATAACAATGTGAAGAACCGACTCATAGGAATAGACCCTGACGTTGGGAAGGATTGAAGGTAGGAGGAGAAGGGGATGACAGAGGGTGACATAGTCTGATGGCATCACTGACGCAATGGACATGAGTTTGAGTAAACTCCGGGAGTTGGTGATGGACAGGCAAGCCTGGCGTGTTGCAGTTTATGGGATCGCAAACAGTTGGACACAACTGAGCAACTGAACTGAACACATTATTGTAAATCAACTATACTTCAGTAAAAAAAATAATATACATGTATGATAATCCCTCCACCACACACATATACACACACACAAACACAAAGAGAATAACATGTATGTATGCAAGTGTGTGTGCATATATGCCAGGCTATCTATCTATCACCTCGCCTATGATAGGCACTCAAAAATTATAGCTGTTCTTATTATAAACCAGAAGAGTCCAAGTTTAAACCAAGATTTTTGGTTGGCAGCATGACTTGTCAGTTCTGCTCATGTCTCTCAGCCAGCCTCTAAATAGGAAAATGACTTTCAGATGGTGAAACTGTTTAAGAAATTCAATGTAACATCAATGCTATCTATGATCAATATCCAGATTGTTAGAGATCAACACAAAAAGTTTCAGAGCGCTCCTTGTTTGCCATGATGAAATGATATCGGGTTGCAAGAAGAGAATGAATAGGAAATGGTAGGATTCTGAACTGGCACAAACATTCACTCTTTTATTCTTTGACTGATTGCTTCCTCTCTGATTGAGCACTGGGTTGGGAGCCATGGGAGAACTCTCAGACTGGAGAGAGATTCTCTAGTTGGATTTGAAGAAGAAAGAAGTCATGCTGTGAAAGTAAGGACTCTAAGAGCTTACACTAACCTGTCATTATTAGCCAGCAAAAATACAGGAACCTCAGCCCTACTACTGTAAGAATGGAATTCTGCTACAAACTGTGTGACCTCAGAAGACAACCTCAAGCCTAGCATGAGATGGTAGCCTCTGCCAGCACCTTAACTGAAGAGCAGAGGATGCAGCCCTCTTGCCCTTGACACACAGACACTTTGATATAGTAGATTTGTGATGTCTTAAGCCACTAAGTTTGTAGTAATTTATTACACAGTAATGTAACACGATAGAGAGTACTTGGGTACTTGGTTAAGTCACTTGATCTTTTGAAACGTCTTTGCCTTTTTTTTTCGTTGATCTCTAAAACAGGCGTTCCTTTTAGATTTATTGTAAGAATCACATGAGATAAGGTATCTAAAACTGTAAATAAAGTATCAAGTTACCAACACTGATAAAAAGGATTATTAATAACAGGCAGGAATGCCATAAATTAACATTGAGGGGAAAAACAAGGAAGTAAGCATTTGTTTTTAAAATGTATATCTAATTAGGATTTATTTTTAGAAATCATTCCGGTCTTCCCTACTATTTAATGATCTATTTTTTCCTCCTTAGCAATCTGAGTTAGTGAGGCCTTCTGGCAGGAGATTCAGTGTGATTCTGGGGAAACAAACCAAAATGTTTCCAAGGTGGACTGCATTATGTAGCTTATTCCTATATAAGAAGTAGCTGCAAGAAGGTTCTGGAAACATCTGCCCTCCAGTCAATGCAAATTCCACATCATGCTGGAGTTGCCTTCACAACAAAAATAAGAATTGGCCCAAAGACTTAAGAACAAAGCAAAATCAACAGAAACTATCAGTGTCATTGTCACATATTATTTGAATGGCCTTTTAATTTGTAAAGTCCTGTAAGGCTATGTCTATTTCACTGACCTTGGGAATCCCCAAGGGGTCTCCAGATCTCACTTTGAGAAACTACCACCCTGCAGAGTCCAGTGCCACAAGAGACTGGGAATCAAGTAGGAGTGATCTAGAGTCCCCTTTTTTTTAACTTTCAATTTTATATTGGAGTATAGCCAATTAACAATGTTGTGACAATTTCAAGTGAATAGCAAAGGGATTTAGCCATATACATACATATGTCCTTTCTCCCCCAAACTCCCCTCCTCTCCACGCTGCTACATATCATTGAACAGAGCCCTGTGCTATATAGTAGGTCCTCATTGGTTATCCATTTTATTTATTTTTTATTTTTTTTAATTGGAGGATAATTGCTTACTCCTTGGAAGGAAAGTTATGACCAACCTAGACAGTATATTAAAAAGGAAAGACATTGCTTCGTCAACAAAGGTCCATCTAGTCAAGACTATGGTTTTTCCAGTGGTCATGTATGGATGTGAGAGTTGGACTATAAAGAAAGCTGAGTGCCAAAGAACTGATGCTTTTGAACTGTGGTGTTGGAGAAGACTCTTGAGTCCCTTGGACTGCAAGGAGAGCCAACCCGTCCATTCTGAAGGAGATCAGTCCTGGGTGTTCTTTGGAAGGACTGATGCTAAAGCTGAAACCCCAATACTTTGGCCACCTCATGCGAAGAGCTGACTCATTTGACAAGACCATGATGCTGGGAGGGACTAGGGGCAGGAGGAGAAGGGGATGACAGAGGATGAGATGGTTGGATGGCATCATTGATTTGATGGACATGGTTTGGGCGGACTCTGGAAGCTGGTGATGGGCAGGGAGGCCTGGCGTGCTGCGGTTCATGGGGTCGCAAAGAGTCGGACACGACTGAGCGACTGAACTGAACTGAACTGAACTGAATTGCTCTACAGCATTGTGTTGGTTTCTGCCATACAACAATGTGAATCACCTGCAGGCACGTATATGTCCCCTCCCTCTGGAACCTCCCTCCTACTCCCAGCCCTTCCGAGCCCACTGGGCTGTCTCAGAGTGCCAGATCTAGCTCCCTGTGTTATACGCAGCTTCCTGTCAGTCAGCCATTTCACACAGGGGAATGTGTGCGTCTCAACGCTGCGCTCAGCGTGTCCCCCTCGCCTTCCCCTGCTGTGTCCACAGTCTGTCCTCTACGTCCGCACCTATTCCTGTCCTGCAAATAGGGTCATCAGTACCAGTTCTTTTTAGATTCCATATATATGCTTTACTATTGACATTTGTTTTCCTCTTTCCAACTTACATCACTATATAACACGCTCTATGTTCGTCCACCTCACTAGAAGTGACTCACACTCATTCCTTTTTATGACTGAATGATATTCCATTGTATGCATATAACACAATTTTTTTAATGCATTCATCTGTCAACAGACATCTAGGCTATGTCCATGTCCTGGCTATTGTAAATAGTGTTGCAATGAACCCTGAGGGTATCTGTCTGAATTATGATTTTCTCAGAGTATATACACAGTAGTGGGATTGCTGGGTCATATGGTAGTTTTATTCATAGTTTCTCAAGTAATCTCTATATTGTTTTCCACAGTGACTGTATCAATTTACTTTCCCACTAACAATGCAAGAGGGTTCCCTTTCTCCACACCCTCTCCAGCACTGATTGTGGATTGTTTTGATGATGGCCATTCTGATCTGTGTGAGGTGATACCTCACTGCAGTTTTAATTTGCATTTCTCTGATAATGAGCAAAGTTGAGCATCTTATGTGTTTGTTGGCCATCTGTATGTCTTCTTTGTAGAAATGCCTGTTTAGGTCTTCTGCCTATTTTTTGATTAACTTGTTTGTTTTTCTGGTATTGAACTGCTTGTAAGTGACTATCTACCCAAAGCAATCTACAGATTCAATGAAGTATCAAATTACCAATGGCATTTTCCACAGAACTAGAACAAAATTTTTATAATTTGTATGGAAACACAAAAGACCCTGAAAGCCAAAGCAATCTTGAGAAAGAAAAACGGAGCTGGAGGAATCAGTCTTCCTGACTTCAGGCTGTATTACAAAGCTACAATCATCAAGACAGTATGTCACTGGCACAAAAAAAGAAATATAGATCAATGGAACATGATAGAAAGCCCAGAGGTAAACCTGCACACCTTGGGCAACTTATCTTTGACATAGGAGGCAAGAATAAACAATGGATAAAAGGCAGCCTCTTCAATAAGTGGTACTGGGAAAACTGGACAGCTGCATATAAAAGAATTAGAATACTTCCTAACAGCACACACAAAAGTAAACTCAAAATGGGTTAAAGACCTAAATGTAAGGCCAGAAACTATAAAACTCTTAGAGGAAAACATAGGCAGAACACTCTTTGACATAAGTTACAGCAAGATCCTCTTTGACCTACCTCCTAGAGTAATGGAAATAAAAACAAAAATAGACAATAGGACTTAATTAAACTTAAAATCATCTGCACAGCAATGAAAGCTATAAACAAGATGAAAGGATAACTTCCAGAATGGGAGAAAATAATTGCAAATGAAACAACTGACAAAGGACTTATCTCCAAGATGCACAAGCAACTCATGTAGCTCAATATCCTTTTTTAATATAATAGTGTGCACATGCCAATCCCAGCCTCCCTAACTATCCCTTCCCCTATTCTTCTCCAAGTAACCATAAATTCATTCTCTAAGTCTGTGAGTCTATTTCTGTTTTGTAAATAAACTCACTTGTATCATTTCTTTTTATATTATGCATATAAAGGATGTCATATGATATTTCCATCTCAAGCCTTTTTGATTGTTAAATATCACAGAAGCAGCTCCAGAGAGTAAGCACATTCTTGGAATAGAGGAGACCTTTGAGGGAGTCTGTTTACATTAAAATAACAAGACTAATATATCTGCCTTTGTCTTGTCTGGACATTTGCCCTGATGCTGCTAAGAGAATTGTGAGTAAAGCTGCTAATTCCTTAGTACCAGTTAAGGTAGAGGTACCAAATTGCCAGGAAATGACAGTAAAATAAAAAAATATTAAAACCACTATAAAATCAAAGCCATTTTCATTTAAGAAGGTTCTTGATGAAACAATAAAAATTATGAATTTTATTCTCAAATTGAGTATATTCCTATTTAATATTCTGTGTGATTAAGTTGGAAGCATGCATAAGCTCTTGTGTTGCATATCAATTTGTGATGATTTTCTCAACAAAAACACTTATTTGAATTGTGAGTTAGCCAGCCACTCCTCCCACCCCATGGATTATCTTTTTATTTTTGACAGAAGAACTAACTATGGCTATTCAGACCTGATATTAGGCAGACTTTTTTTTTTTTTTTTCCCCAAAATGAACTAAGTGAGCCTGTTACTTCAAAGCAAACATCTGACGATATTTGCTGCCTTGGACAACATTGAGTTTTCCAGCAAAAATTATTAATAGAAAAGTTAGAATTTTGGAGGGCTTCCCTGGTGGCTCAAAGGGTAAAGCATCTGCAGAAAAACCTGTTGATGGCTTCCCAATTCTTAAGGACTTTTCTGGTAAACTCATGATGATACAATGACTGATTTTTCAATATTGTACAATAAAATGTGTTCATATGTGAAAGACTAGAATGATGTAGTGGGCCAACATTTTCCAATTATAATACAGTGTTCTAAAATCTGGCATGGGTCAAAGAGCCATTCAAAGTAGATTCAAAGTAGACTAATGGGTCTACTACAACAGAGGAAGAAGTTCATGGGCTGCCATACAGAAACAGTTACAGACACAGAACACAGATGGCTGCCAGAGAGGAGGGAATGGGGTGAGGATAAAAATGGGTGAAGACTGAGAGGTACAAGCTTTTAGTTGCAAAACAAATGAGTCATGGGTATGCAACGTACAGTGTATAGAATATAGTCAATATGTAGTGTCTTTGTATGGTGACATATTATAACTAGATTTATTGCAAGTATCATTTTGAAATGTGTATAAATATTGAATCACTATGTTGTATAACAAAAACTAATGTAGTGCTGTAGGTCAATTATACTTTAAAACAAAAAACAGATTCATAGAAAGAGTGTTCAGATTTGTGGTTACTGAAGGCAGAGGCAACTGAATGAAAGCAGTCAAAAGGTACAAACTTCCAGGTATAAGTACTAAGGATGTAATGCACAATGTGATAAACGTAATTAACACTGCTGTGATAAATGTAATTAACTTTCATATGTTGCATATGAAAGTTGTTATGAGAATAATTCCTAAGAGTTCTCCTCTTAGGATAAAAAGCCTTTTATCTCTATTTCTTTAATTTGGTGTCTGCATAAGACAATAGGTGTTCACTAAACTTATTGTGTAAGTCAAGGATTATGCAGTACATTTCAAACTTATATAATACCGTATGTAAATTATATATCAGTTAAACTGTAAGAAAAATTGTACTGTGAGAAAGATATGTCTCTAAAAATATAATTTTTAGTAATTACTTTAAAAAGTTCATGGATGTGTTCTCATCCTCTACAGCACAACTTTTAAGATACTACCTCTTATTGAGTTTTGGTGTAGTATCAAAGAAGAATACACATAATTACATGGAAAGGTTATTGAAATATTCTTTTCTTTTCCAACAGTGTATCTCTGGTGAGGTTAAATTTTCTTTATATACATCAACCAAAAAAGTTATCACAACAGATAAGAAAATCCAGCTGTCTTTATTAATCTGGACATGAAGGAGAGCTATAAAAATGTGATATAATGGAACTCTTATTGCTGTCTTTTCATTTTGTTTTGGAAAGTAAAATTATTTTTCATTAAAATATGTTATTTATATTAACCCATAGTGGGTTTGTTATTATTATTTTTTCATTTAGTTCTTTTTTAGTGGGTTAATAAATGAATAGTGTTTAAATCTCTATTTTAATTCCTGTCATGACAGACATTGATAGATATAATCCACATAAACAAAGCCTCTTTGAGATCTGTGGTAAGCTGAATCATAGTTCCCTAAACTTGTCAACATCCTTAGATGGTTATTAGACATGGTGATCATTTCATAATGTATGTAAATGTTGACTCACTATGCTTTACAACTAAAACTAACGTAATATTGAGTGCCAAGTATACTTAAATTCAGAAAATAAAAGAGTGGGACCATATATACACTACCCTGTGTAAAACTGACAGCTAGTGGGAAGCTGCTGCACACCAGGGAGCTCCGCCTGGTGCTCTGCGATGACCTAGATGGGTGAGACAGGCGGGTGGCGGCGGGAGGGAGGCTCCAGAGGGAGGAGAGATATGCATACTTATAGCTGATTCATGCTGGACAGGAGAAACCAACACAACATTGGAAAGCAAAAATCCTCCAATTAAAACATGTTTTAAAGTCTGAAAAAAAAAAAGAAAAAACGATTCCAGCTTGTGTATTTGGGGTAGGAGTAGGGCAAGATTGGGAAGGAGATTATATAAATACTTAATTGTTATCGACAGTGATGTAATAATAAAATCTTACTTTTGAAAATAATTTTAGGATAGCATGTTTTGAGTGAGTGGAGATTTAATATGGATGATTCTAGTTTACTGACATGAAACTCTTCCATATTCAGATGAGACTTTGGTACTCTTGAATGTGTGGAATAGCCTGAAGTACTCAGTTGGGCACCAACTGACTGGTAGGACTTGTAGGACTGTCTTTTCAAAAGCATATAAGTGTGATAGTCACAGCCAGTAGGTTGGAGAGCTCCAGGTCTTGGGAGTGGGACTTCGGAGGGATTGTGTGGGAAGCAAACAACTCCTACAACCAAGAAAATTAGCTCATCTAGAATGGTTCCTTCTCACATGATTCAGAATAGCAGAGGTTTTACTGCAGTACATGGGCTTCCCTTACCATATTCAGATGAGACTTTGGTACTCTTGAATGTGTGGAATAGCCTGAAGTACTCAGTTGGGCACCAACTGACTGGTAGGACTTGTAGGACTGTCTTTTCAAAAGCATATAAGTGTGATAGTCACAGCCAGTAGGTTGGAGAGCTCCAGGTCTTGGGAGTGGGACTTCGGAGGGATTGTGTGGGAAGCAAACAACTCCTACAACCAAGAAAATTAGCTCATCTAGAATGGTTCCTTCTCACATGATTCAGAATAGCAGAGGTTTTACTGCAGTACATGGGCTTCCCTTGTGGTTCAGCTGGTAAAGAATTTGCCTGCAATGCGGGAGACCTGGGTTTGATCCCTGGGTTGGGAAGATCCCCTGGAGGAGGGAAAAGGCTACCCACTCCAGTATTCTGGCCTGGAGAATTCCATGGACTTTACAGTTTATGGGGCCGCAAAGAGCTGAGCAACTTTCACTTTACTGCAGTACACAAGAACAGTAAAATAACATAAATCCTTTCATAAGAAACAAATTTTCCGAAGAAACATCAAAAATACAGCTCATCAGCATTTTGGAATTAGTCATTAACAATGTGAATAGGTGATAAATTGGGGGTAACTCTAGTGACTTAAAAGTTTTCTCATGATTCCTTGCCATACAGACTGAAAAAGACTGGTTACAGTGTCATCAAGGAATTCACGGCCAGGAAAGCTTTTAGACACAGAGTTCAAAGGACAACACAGTTAACTCTTGAACAAAGCAGGGGGTTAGGGGCATTGACCCTCCATGAAGTGCAAAATCTGTATATAATATATATTCAGCCCTCTGTATTCCCAGTTCCTCATCTCTGCAGTTCCCTATCCATAGATTCAACCAATGTCAGATACTGCAGTACTATAGTATTTGCTATTGGAAAAAAAAAAATCCATGCATGATTAGATTTTCACAGTTCAAATGTGTGTTGTTTAAGGGTCAAAACGAACTCATTAGGTGCAGTGCGCTTTTGACATATTCTGTTTACTTTAATGAATCTCTTTCATTTTTTCCACAGACAAGTGGCTAGGATTCACTGAATTGATTTCAGGATGCATGAATAGGTCAGGTCCCTCAGTTTGAAGATAAGGCCCTGTGGGACTACCTGCCTGTGGGAACAAACATCCCAGCTGATCTTCACCCATCACAAAATCCATTCATTTGCATCTTGGACGAAATCTCCTCTTAACTTCTTTTCCTTACTCTCCTCTTTCTTTTCCCAACTTTTCAGTAATTTCATTAGAATTACAGTGGTTGTATAGATATGGTCTCCTGAGCTGATCCTCCGAAACCCTCTCTTGCAGTCTTATAGCTGCAGGCTGAGAAAGAGGGGAAGGCAGGGCCATGTGTGTGATCCATTTCACCTGCGCAACCTTGATAGGGGACTTCCCTGGTGGCTCAGCAGTAAGAATCTGCCTGCAATGCAGGAGATGCAGGAGACATAGGTGAGATCCCTGGGTCAGGAAGATCCCCTGGAGAAGGGAATGGCAACCCACTCCAGTATTCTTGCCTGGAAAATTCCATGGACAGAGGAGCCTGGTGGGGTACAGTCCATGGGGTTGCAAAGAGTTGAACATGACTGAAGTGACCAAGCATCCATGCGTGCATGCAACCTTGACAAGATCAGCGGGAGCAGCCACACCCTCCCTGGCCAGTTATCTTCTTCTTTAGGCGAGTGTTCTTTTGATGTATAAACTGGATGGATTTTGTTTTCCTCCTCAATGTTTTCTTGTGTCATGGAGAAGACAGATATACCAGAGTTCGAGGGATTAGTGTCTCACTTCACCATTTTGGCCTTTTCCTAGTGACCCTCAACTTTCTTATATTTTAAATTGGGTAAAATACACATAACATTCACTGTCTTAACCATTTTAAGTGTACAGTTCAATATTGTTGGAAAAGGAAATGGCAACCCACTCCAGTATACTTGCCTGGAGAATCCCATGGACTGAGGAGCCTGGTGGGCTGCAGTCCACTGGGTCGCAAAGAGTCGGACATGACTGAGTGACTTTACTTAATATTGTTAAGAAAATTCACATTGTTGTGCAAATGGATTTCTAGAAATTTTCACCATGCAAAACTGAGGCTCTGTAACCCATTAAACGATAGCGCTCCATTTCTTCCTTCCTTCTATTGTAAAAATATATATATATATTCTGCTTTTCTTCCTGTTTGACCTTTTTGTCATAGGTGGCAAAATCTGTGTGAACTATACTTTTCTCAGGTAACCAACTCTGACACTCTTTACTTATATACTAACTAAAAATGTACACTTCCTGTTTCCTTTATGGATATTTGTTTGGTCGTATTTTCCTTCTCACTTTTATGTTGACATGATGCATGTCTGATGTGTCATATTTCCTCTTTCACTTTGGTATATCAGAGAAGCATGGAAAGAACATCCAGAGGTCATCCTAAGGATTCTTATGAGAGGCAGAAATAGAAACAAACTACTCTAGGGTTAGTAACAACAACTCCTGCTCCAATATTTTACTTTTAAGTGGACTGGGTGACACATGCATTCTTTTAACTGAGCACAAATTTTGATTCCAACAGCATGAGAGAAGACTCTACACATGGACATCACCAAATTCAATACTGAAATCAGATTGATTATATCTTGCAGCCAAAGATGGAGAAGTTCTATACAGTCAGCAAAAACAAGATTGGGAGCTGACTGTGGCTCAGATCATGAACTCCATACTGCCAAATTCAGACTTAAATTGAAGAAAGTAGGGAAAACCACTAGACCATTCAGATATGACCTAAATCAAATCCCTTATGATTATACAGTGGAAGTGAGAAATAGATTCAAGGGGTTACATTGGTTAGACAGAGTGCCTGAAGCACTATGGATGGAGGTTCATGACATTGTACAGGAGGCAGTGATCAAGACCGTCCGCAAGAAAAAGAAATGCAAAAAGACAAAATGGCTGTCTTAGAAGGCCATACAAAGAGCTGGGAAGAGAGGAGAAACTAAAGGCAAAGAAGAAAAGGAAAGATATAACCAGCTGAATGCAGAGTTTGAAAGAATAGTAAGGAGAGATAAGAAAGCCTTCTTCAGTAATCAGTGCAAAGAAATAGAGGAAAACAATACAATTGGAAAGGCTAGAGATCTCATCAAGAAAATTAGAGACATTTCATGTAAAGATGTGCACAATAAAGGACAGAAATGGTAAGGACCTAACAGAAGCAGAAGATATTAAGAGGTGGCAAGGATACACAGAAGAGCTATACAAAAGAGATGTTAATGACTCAGAAAGCCATGATGGTGTGATCACTCACCTAGAGCCAGACATCCTGGAATGCGAAGTCAAGTGGGCTTTAGAAAGCATCACTACAAACAAAGCTAGTGGAGGTGATGGAATTCAAGTTGAGCTATTTCAAATCCTAAAAGGTGATGCTATGAAAGTGCTGCACTCAATATGCCAGCAAATTTGGAAAACTCAGCAGTGGCCACAGGACTGGAAAAGGTCAGTTTTCATTCCAATCCCAAAGAAAGGCAATGCCAAAGAATGTTCAAACTACTGCTACAATTGCATTCATCTCACACACTAGCCAAGTAATGTTCAAAATTCTCCAAGCCAAGCTTCAACAGTATGTGCATTGTGAACTTCCAGATGTTCAAGCTGGTTTTAGAAAAGGCAGAGGAACCAGAGATCAAATTGCCAACATCTGCTGGATCATGGAAAAAGCAAGAGAGTTCCAGAAAAACATCTACTTCTGCTTTATTGACGATGCCAAAGCTTTTGACTGTGTGGATCACAATAAACTGTGGAAAATTCTTAAGGAGATGGGAATCCCAGACCACCTGACTTGCCTCTTGAGAAATCTGTATGCAGGTGAAGAAGCAGCAGTTAGAACTGGACAAGGAACAACAGACTGGTTCCAAATAGGAAAAGGAATATGTCAAGCCTATATTTTGTCACCCTGCTTATTTAACTTCTATGCAGAGTCCTGTATATTGTCATTTGCTTTTTTGACTTCTGTGCAGAGTACTCATGTGAAATGCTGGGCTGAATGAAGCACAAGCTGGAATCAAGATTGCCAGTAGAAATATCAATAACCTCAGATATGCAGATGACACCATCCTTATGGCAGAAAGTGAAGAACTAAAGAGCCTCTTAGTGAAAAAGGAGAGTGAAAGAGTTGGCTTAAAACTCAACATTCAGAAAACTAAGATTATAGCATCCAGTCCTATCACTTCATGATACATAGATGGGGAAACAATGGAAGCAGTGAGAGGCTTTATTTTTGGGGGCTCCAAAATCACTGCAGATGGTAAGTGCAGCCATGAAATTAAAAGACATTTGCTCCTTGGAAGAAAAGCTATGACAAACCTAGACAGCATATTAAAAAGCAGACATTACCAACAAAGGTCTGTCTAGTCAAGGCTGTGGTTTTTCCAGTAGTCATGTATGGATGTGAGCATTGGAGTATAAAGAAAGCTGAATGCCGAAGAATTGATGCTTTTGAACTGTGGTGTTAGAGAAGACTCTTGAGAGTCCCTTGGACAGCAAGGAGATCAAACCAGTCAATCCTGAAGGAAATCAGTCCAGAATATTCATTGGAAGGACAGATGCTGAAGCTGAACCTCTAATACTTTGGCCAGTTAATGCCAGTGACTCATTAGAAAAGACCCTGATGCTCGGAAAGATTGAAGGTGGGAGGAGAAGGGAACAACAGAGGATGAGATGGTTGGATGGCATCACCGACTTGATGAACATGACTTTGAGTAGGCTCTGGGAGTTGGTGATGGACAGGGAAGTCTGGTGTGCTGTACTCCATGGGCTCACAGAGTCAGATGTGACTGAACGACTGAACTAAACTGAAATTGTAATTACAAACATGCATAGCATATATGAAACATAAAGTTGTCTAGGAATTGTCTTAGCCAACTTAAGTGATTTGGCTTGGGAAGTAATCCAATTATTATAGTTGCAGAAAAATCGCCTTTCATCTTAAACAGATACAGTGAGGTCTTCTGAGATTAAACACTGTGATTACCTGTTTTTAAGAGCTGACTCACTGATCTTTCCCCTTGGGTAGTATTTTGTGTCTGCAATTCTGTGTTGTGTTGATATTGCCGACTTTCCATATATACCACCATCTTCAGCCTTATTGATCCAATGAACACTCTATTTGTAGCCACAGTTGTATTCCATTGATCATCTCTGACATTTACTCTATTGCCTTGGTTTGTGTAATTGAAAGCCAGACGTCTCTTCCCTAAGTGAGAATCATGCTCCAGACTGGCAAGCTATTGTTTAGGACTGAAAAGTGATTTCCAGCTAGGAAAACACAATTTGTCCTTTACACTGTCTTTGCTCAGACCATAGAAATGGGGACTAAGATGTTTCCCTCCTACTAACCCACTCTTAATTGTCAAACCAAAGAAAGTATTTGAGTGCTTTGCTAAATCATCTGTGATACACTTTGTTTAAGCTGGCTTTAAACTCAACATTCCAAAAACTAAGATCATAGCATCCAGTCCCATCACTTCATAGCAGAGAGAAGGGGAAAAAGTGGAATCAGTGGTAGATTTTATTTTCTTGGCTCCAAAATCGCTGCAGATGATGACTCCAGGCATGAAAGTAGAGGATGCTTACTCCTTGGAAGAAAAGCTATGACCAACCTAGACAGCATATTAAAAAGCAGAGACATCACTTTGCTGACAAAGGTCCATCTAGTCAAAGCTATTGTTTTTCCAGTAGTCATGTATGGATGTGAGAGTCGGACCATAAAGAAGGCTGCATGCATGAATGCATGTGTGTGAGCTCCGTCATGTCCAATTCTTTGTGACCTCATAGGCTGTAGCCCGCGAGGCTCCTCTGTCCATGGACTTTTCCAGGCAAGAATACTGGAATGGGTTGCCATTTTCTCTTCCAGGGGATCTTCCCAACCCAGGGATGGAACCTGTGTCTCTTACATTTCTACATTAGCAGGTAATTCTTTACCACTGTGCCACCAGGGAAGCCCATAGAAGAGTGCTAAAAATTGATGCTTTAGAACTGTGATTCTGGAGCAGACTCTTCAGAGTTCCTTGGGCAGGAAGAAGAGCAAACCAGTTAATCCTAAAAGAAATCAGTCCTGCATATTCATTGGGATGACTGATGTTGAAGCTGGAGCTCTAGCACTTTGGCCACCTGATGTGAAGAGCCAACTTACTGGAAAAGACCCTGATGCTGGGAAATATTGAGGACAAGAGGAGAAGGGGATGACAGAGGATGGGGAAGGTTGTATGGCATCGCAGACTCAATGGACATGAGTTTGAGCAAACTCCAGGAGATTGTGAATGACAGGGAAGCTTGGGGTATTGCAATTCATGAAGTTGCAAAGAATTGGATGTGACTTAGTGGCTGAACAACAACAGACTTTGTTTTTCAGGGTTTAAACTTTTTAAAAATATAGTGCTGATACTTTTCAATAGAAGCTTGTTTAAACATTATTACATGTAGGGATTCAGAGCCTCCATATTCTTCTTGATGTTTAAGTAATTATTGAAATTTTGAAAATGCCTTAAAGACAAAAGAGACAGAAAAGAGAAGGTCCTTGCAGAGAGAGCCAAGCACCATGGAAAGCAAAGTGATAGAGGAGGCAGGGTTAACTCAGTTTAGCACCACGCTTCTACAGCCCTGGAAATTCTCTATGTTCATGAATTAGAGCTGAACAGGGTCCTGAGATCATCTTTTCCAGTGTTCTGAAGCTTTTTGGCAACTAAAGAACTTCTTTGTCTCATCTATCACTATGTATGTCCTTACCCATGAGATAAGAAAGCCTTCCTCAGTGATCAATGCAAAGAATAGAGGAAAACAACAGAATAGGAAAGACTCAAGATCTCTTCAAGAAAATTAGAGATACCAAGGGAACATTTCATGCAAAGATGGGCTCAGTAAAGGACAGAAATGGTATAGACCTAACAGAAGCAGAAGATATTAAGAAGAGGTGGCAAGAATACACAGAAGAACTGTACAAAAAAGATCTTCACGACCAATCACAATAAACTGTGGAAAATTCTGAAAGAGATGGGAATACCAGACCACCTGACCTGCCTCTTGAGAAACCTATATGCAGGTCAAGAAGCAGCAGTTAGAACTGGACATGGAGCAACAGACTAGTTCCAAATAGGAAAAGAAGTATGTCAAGGCTATATATTGTCATTCTGCTTATTTAACTTATATGCAGAGCATCATGAGAAATGCTGGGCTGGAAGAAGCACAAGCTGGAATCAGGATTGCTGGGAGAAATATCAATAACTTCAGATATGCAGATGATACCACCCTTATGGCAGAAAGCGAAGAGAAACTAAAAAACCTCTTGATGAAAGTGAAAGAGGAGAGTGAAAAAGGTGGCTTAAAGCTCAACATTCAGAAAATGAAGATCATGGTATCCAGTCCCATCACTTCATGGGAAATGGTGGAAACAATGTCTGACTTTATGTTTTTTGAGCTCCAAAATCACTGCAGATGGTGACTGCAGCCATAAAATTACAAGGCGCTTACTCCGTGGCAGGAAAGTTATGACCAACCTAGATAGCATATTGAAAAGCAGAGACATTACTTTGTCAACAAAGGTCCCTCTAGTCAAAGCTATGGTTTTTCCAGTGGTCATGTATGGATGTGAGAGTTGGACTGTGAAGAAAGCTGAGTGCTGAAGAATTGATGCTTTTGAGAAGACTCTTGAGAGTCCCTTGGACTGCAAGGAGATCCAACCAGTCCATCCTAAAGGAGATGAGTCCTGGGTGTTCATTGGAAAGACTGATGCTGAGGCTGAAACTCCAGTACTTTTGCCACCTCTTGAGCAGAGTTGATTCATCAGAAAAGACCTTGATGCTGGGAGGGATTGGGGGCAGGAGGAGAAGGGGACAACGGAGGATGAGATGGCTGGATGGCATTACTGACTCGATGAACATGAGTTTGGGTGAACTCTGGGAGTTGCTGATGGACAGAGAGGCCTGGCATGCTGTGATTCATGGGATCACAAAGAATCGGACACGAATGAGAGACTGAACTGAACTTGACTGAACCCATGAGATAACAGTAGTATTAACTCACACATTAATGAGTCATTAGCATTTTAATCAAGCTGCCCTGGTGGCTCAGAGGTTGAAGTGTCTGCCTGCAATGCAACAGACCTGGGTTTGATCTCTGGGTCGGAAAGATACCCTGGAGAAGGAAATGGCAACTCACTCCAGTATTCTTGCCTGGAGAATCCCATGGACAGAAGAGCCTGGTGGGCTACAGTCCTCGGGGTCGCAAAGAGTCAGACATGACTGAGTGACTTCACTGTCACTAGCATTTTAATTAGTATCATTGTTATCAGTAGATTGTGAGTTTAGTTAGGCAGGCATTTTTGGTTCTTTTATTGAGTAATATATTTCTAACATATAGAGCCATGCGAAGCCCTTAGATGCTCAGTAAATATTAGTTGAATTAATTATGCTTATTATGGGACAGGCACTGAATTAAGTGCTTTGGATGCATAACTTGAAAACAAACTGTATATATTATACAGAGTCATTTTCCTTTTATAAAGTGAATCAACTATACGAATAGCTACCATCCATGCTGCTAAGTGAAGATGTTATAATGTCAAAAACAACTACATTTTAGATAGCAGCTGCTGTCTCATATGCTGTTATGTTTTGGAAATACTGAAAAGTAATAGGCTTCCAAGAGGTCAAAGGACTCCAGCTTGGGATCTTAGATACATTGCAGCATCCTTGTTTTACAGACCAGGAAGTTTAGGTTCAGGGAGATTTAGGTGAATTGTACAGAATCAGACAGCTTCTCAGCAGAAGAGCCATCTGGTCCCTGGACTTCGCCCAGTTTTGAGGATGGAACAAGAAACACTGGCAAGTCTAGACCCTGGTTCCTTCTTTTTCAAAGCTGAGGGAGTATAGGTGGGAAATTAAATCATACTTTTCAGGTTATTAAAGGCCTGTTTTCTGATACCAGCTGAATGAACTACTCTCTAGCCCAGAGTCTCATGGTATTAATGTATTCTTCATTTAGCATAGAAGAGTAGAGATTGCTTATAACAGATGTTGTGACACTGAATAGCTTCAAGTACTGTCTGTTGTATACCTCAAGGCTTTGTGCTGTGAATGGAACAGAGATAGAGCCAGAAGCTCTGACTTAATGCTCTGGATTCTCCCCTCCCACCAACCCCTGCCCTCCTACAGTCAGGTCACACCTCCTTCCCCCTGCCTCTTCTGGCTCTGGAACTGCCGCTGCCTGCCACCCATCCCACACCATGAAATGATGTGCTCTGTGACTGCCCAAAGGATGATCTTGAGTTTGTAACTTTATAGTTTAACCTTTTAATTCTGAGTCCTTTGAATCTATTAATAGTGAAAAAATACATTGTTCAGATTTCTGTGTAATTAATATTTAAAAACTGTTTTGGTATATTAGTGGGGAAACAAGTCATCATTGTGTTTGGTAAACACATTGGAAAAGTGTTCTTTAAGAAGGTTAGAAATAAAAATGTTATCTTTGTTTTTGTCTATGCAGTGATATAATTTGTGATTTTGCTTCTTTTAAATATTCTTTTAAAAAAGGTACAAATATTCATTGAACTTGTTCATTCATACAATGAATAATTTTTTAATATTAAGTATTCAGCAGTTAGCACATAAACATTTATAAGTGAAACATTCAAATCTTAAATTAATGCTGCCCAGTTTTGGAAGGCTTCTGATTTTCTCGCTTTTGGTGAACTTTCACTGTGTGAAAGCTGTGTGTGTAAAGCTGTCCCTTTAGCACGTGGGCATTTCTCCCAGCCGGGGAACTAGGACTCTTGGCCCAGCCTGTGGCATGATGAGCAGAGCCCCAAGGGCCCCAGAAAGATGGGAGAAGTCTGGCTTTCCTCCAGAGCCAACTGATGCATGAACCTTTAGTTTTGAGCCTGCAATACGAATTCCTATAGTCTAATCAAAATACACTCATAACAACATGAAACCAAATAAAAATGGTTTCTAACTTGTCCACCATTTTTAATCATTCAGCACTGGCAAGGCCAGCACGACTCTATTTTGCTGACTCTATTTTTCTAATTTCCTTTTATTGTGAATAATATTAAGTAAGGACATTTTCAATATTGGGAATTATAGATGGTGCATTTGAACAGGTTCCATCAATCCTTACTTTGATAGATTAATGGGGGAGGAGGGAGAGAGGACCTGTGAACAGATGGACAAGGACCTGGCCACCAGCCTATTCTGGTTGACCCCATTTGTATGTCAGCAGACCTTTTGATAGAAGTTGTTGGTGCAGAGCATTTATTTTTCTTAGATATAACATTGTGCCTTTATTTTTACTTAAAAATAGTAAATACGAAGTTATTCTTCATTTCTAACTCCTGCCCCCACTTCCCCTCCCACGTAGAAGGCCCTGTGTAGACCACCTTTGGTTCACAGCAAGGAAGACACACTGCATGCACTGTGTACCCCTACTTCACCTGAGCCTGCAGGACTGTCTCTTGTTCCTTCAGCACTTTAGCCTGAAGTTTCCACTCTGCTGCCTGGTTCAGCAGCTGTAAGGAGAGAGAACGCAAGGAAAGACTGTCAAATTGTGTTTTAAATTACCTTATTGTAACTCGTGTGTAAACTTAATTGCTTGCTAAATAGTCTTCTTAAGTAATTTTGGGGGAACTTTATAAAGAATCTCAGAAAACTAACAAAGCAACTAGTTTTAAAGGTCTTATTCTCAGCTAAAAGTTAGTGATTCTAATGGGAAAAAAAGGAAGTCTCCAACTCAAGCATGAATCACACAAAATTCAACCTCCCACCAAATTCTGGACCCCTCTGTAGCAATTCTGCCCAGCTATCATTCAGCCTCTGCTTGAACAAATATTTTCAGATTATCCCTACCTGGGGCATTGTTGTGAGCAACTATTCCTTTGTATTAAACCTAACTGTTCATTTATATTAGACCACTATTCCCCATCATTGTATGCATCAGAAGCTCCTTAGGGGCATGTTGAAATGCAGATCCTCCTCAGAGAATATGATAGGAAGTGTAGGGTGTGATTAGAATCTGCACAGGGAGCAAATACCCAAGATGGTTTGGATATTGGTAGTCCATGGATTTTATTTTGAGAAACACTAGGTTAGAAATTTGACCTATTGGTCAAAATTCTGTATAAAGTTTACAAAAGTCTCATGCCTCTTCTGTAAGGCAGCCCTTCATATACAACCATGTCAAACATGATCAGAACTGGAACTCATGGGTTAAATTGAAAAAGTTGTTTTGCATAAAAATGACACACACATATGTAAGACATGTTAGTTTAACTTAAGATGTATATTCATGTATCAATTTTGATGTAGGGCTACAATCTTTGTTTTGGATATGAATCTCCCAATTGGAATTCAGAGGGTTTTTGTTTTTTATGAAAATTATATCCATAATATGCCATATAAGAGTTATAGTTAAAAAAAAAATAGTGCTAGAACTGGAAGACTTAAGATATTTAATTTGTAAAGCAGCTTGATTGGATAATCCTCTTGAGTTTTACAACTTTCTTCCAGTCTTTGATATCTGCTTGCATCCAACTTGACAATCATTTTTTTTTCCTATATGCCTACATCTAGGCTTTTGAAGCATTAAAGCATAGTTTTCATAGAAACGACGTTTTGAAATTTATTTCATGAGTTTATACATTATTCTATTGATTTACATAATGTAAAACCAAGGATAACTGGGAAAAGAGTTGGGAGCAAAGATCTGACTCCTGGTCTTCCTTAGCTTGGGCAACCATGTTCAGATACTGCAGAGTGGCTAACTTGCCCCAGGATCCAACATGCTGTGGGCCTCATCAGTATGCTTACAGAGAATGGTGAACGTCATGGATAACCCAGTCAGTCAGTCAGGTGGCTGTCAGTTAAGAAGTTTCTGTTTTATTTCAAGATAGGCTGATAGAAATTTTTTCCTTTTTGTTTATGTATTTTAAACAATGTCCATTTTTGTTATTGGAACCAAAAATAATAAAATCGTTATTTTTAAAAACTTGGAGGCATCTTTTTCCTTATCCAAGTTAGTCTTGACCTCTCCATTTATAAAAGGGGGCTATATGTGTTTCTCCATGCCTCTTAGTGAGCAGTGAAGGTTAGTCTAGAAGTGCCCTGTAAGAGACGACTGAGGCGGATGCAGTGCAGAAGCCCTGCAGCACCCCTTTGCTCATCTGAGCTGTGTGGCAGCCGCGTACATGGTGGGCCGCTGCTTGACCCACAGGGGCCCTGTTACGATGAAGAGGGAGGAAGGACGCTGCCTGTTCTTGGCATGAAGAACCCCACACCCCAGCTCTGACATGTTGTTTCAGCAGTTTCAAAATATTGGAACCCAGGAATGACCAGCGTGGAAGAACTGAGGGGGACTACCTCTTTTTTTAACATAAGCAGAGGATATTAATAAGAGGTGGCAAGATACACAGAAGAACTGCACAAAAAAGATCTTCATGTCCCAGATAATCACAATGGTATGATCACTCACCTAGAGCCAGACATCCTGGAATGTGAAGTCAAGTGGGCCTTAGAAAGCATCACTACGAACAAAGCTAGTAGAATTCCAGTTGAGCTAGTTCAGATCGTTAAAGATGATGCTGTGAAAATGCTGCACTCAACATGCCAGCAAATTTGGAAAACTCAGCAGTGGCCACAGGACTGGAAAAGGTCAGTTTTCATTCCAATCCCAAAGAAAGGCAATGCCAGAGAATGCTCAAACTACCATACAATTGCACTCATCTCACACACTAGTAAAGTAATGCTCAAAATTCTCCAAGCCAGGCTTCAGCAATACGTGAACCGTGAACTTCCAGGTGTTCAAGCTGGTTTTAGAAAAGGCAGAGGAACCAGAGATCAAATTGCCAACATCCACTGGATCATGGAAAAAGCAAGAGAGTTCCAGAAACAAATCTATTTCTGCTTTATTGACTATGCCAAAGCCTTTGACTGTGTGGATCACAAGAAACTGTAGAAAATTCTGAAAGAGGTGGGAATAGCAGACCACCTGACCTACTTCTTGAGAAATCTGTATGCAGGTCAGGAAGCAGCAGTTAGAAATGGAACTGGAACAAGAGACTAGTTCTAAATAGGAAAAGGAGTATGTCAAGGCTGTATATTGTCATTCTGCTTATTTAACTTATATGCAGAGTGCATCATGAGAAACAATGGACTGGAAGAAACACAAGCTGGAATCAAGATTGGCTGGAGAAATATCAATAACCTCAGATATGCAGATGACACCACCCTTATGGCAGTAAGTGAAGAGAAACTAAAAAGCCTCTGGATGAAAGTGAAAGAGGAGAGTGAAAAAGTTGGCTTAAAGCTCAACAGTCAGAAAACTAATCTCTTGGCATCTAGTCCCATCACTTCATGGGAAATAGATGGGGAAACAGTGGAAACAGTGTCAGACTTTATTTTGGAGGGCTCCAAAATCACTGCAGATGGTGACTGCAGCCATGAAATTCAAAGACACTTACTCCTTGGGAGGAAAGTTATGACCAACCTAGATAGAATATTGAAATGCAGAGATACTACTTTGCCAACAAAGGTCCGTCTAGTCAAGGCTATGGTTTTTGCTGTGGTTGTGTATGGATGTGAGAGTTGGACCATAAAGAAAGCTAAGTGCCAAAGAATTGATGCTTTTGAACTGTGGTGTTGGAGAAGACTCTTGAGAGTCCCTTGGACTGCAAGGAGATCCAACCAGTCCATCCTAAGGGAGATCAGTCCTGGGTGTTCATTGGAGGGACTGATGTTGAAGCTGAAACTCCAACAGTTTGGCCACCAGATGCAAAGTATTGACTCATTTGAAAAGACCCTGATGCTGGGAAAGATTGAGGGCAGGAGGAGAAGGGGATGACAGAGAGTGAGATGGTTGGATGGCATCACCAACTCAATGGACATGAATTTGGGTAAACTCCAGGAGTTGGTGACAGGAGGCCTGCCATGCTGCAGTTCATGGGGTTGCAAAGTGTCAGACACGACTGAATGACTGAACTGCACTGAACCTTTCTTTGACTTATATCTGCTGTTCTGCTAAATCACTGAAGGAAAAGAGGGCATCATTTTAGTTTCTTGCTAAGACTGTTTTACTCCAGGTCGTCTGTCCCTTAGTCTCTCTCATAAGAATTTTTTCCTGTTTGTTCCTCTTGTGCCTCATATACTAAATCCAAAGGTATTGATATTCTATAGGAAGCATAGTTTACCTGAGGATAATTACATCTAAATAATAAATAAATGCTTTATTTCTTACTTTGAGAGTTAGGTTGTAAATGGATTTAATAAATTAATCTTTAAGAGCACATGGACAATCTGATTGAAATTATGCAGTGTCCACCAGGTTATGTTTTCCAAAATTCATTCTTTTGTTGTCATATTTGAAAACCAAAGTTAAAAAAAAATTACTATTTCGACAAACTGAAGTGATTCCAGTCTGATTTTAGATGAATACAAAGCTCGTGATCAGTTGTTAAATGGCCAAATCTGAATGACTGGTTTGCTGTCTCTCCCGAGCAGCAGACATGTGCTTTAACTCATGCCTCTGAAACACACCTCTGAGTGTAATGTATTATCACAGAGCTTGGGATCTGGGGACAGATGTACTGGAGATGTAGCCAGCATACCCCGGTCACTTAGCAGTGTGTGACCTTAGGCAAGTCACATATCCTTTCATGGGCCTCATTTCTCTCATCTGTTTTGGAGTGTTTAGGGTTAATAAGATATCAGTAAAAGTACCCATTGGTTTCTTAAACCAAAACTCAGGAGTCATCCTTGATTCTGTTTCTTCTCTGTTACCATCTTCCAGTTCAAAGCATGGCTTGTTGGTTTTATGTTAAAAACTTAACTTTTATCCATGTGCAGCTCTCCTTCTCCACTGCCACCTCCCCAGTCAAAGCCATCATCAGATCTTGCCCAGATTGCTGCCTAGCTCTCTTGTCCCTCTCTAGTTCACTTTCTACCTATCAGCCAAAGTCACCTTTTACAGATGCAAAGCAGATCCTGTCACTTCCTTTGCTAAAACTACCCAGTACTTTCCCATTATATTTAGAATAAAATTCAAACTATATTTCAAGCTTACAAAGCAATACAGTTTGCCCCTTGCTTACCTCTACAGTTTCATTTTGAAATTTTCTCCCACTGGGGCACCTACTTTTGCTACCTTGACCTTCTCCTATTTCTGGAGGATGTCAAACTGGTTCCAGCATTAGGACCTTTGTCTCTGCTACAGACACTGCTGCTGGGGGCCTCCTCTCTGACTCCCTGATCATCAGGAAGGGAGCAGCTCAAGCATCCTCTGCTCCAGGAGTCACCCAGTCTAAAGGAGGCCTCCTCCTTCTGCCCCTTTGAGGTTCTTTCTTATTTCCCTAGTAACACTTATCTGAAATTATCCTTCTTTGTTTGCTTGCTTATTTATTGCCTTTTTCTTCGAAGTTAGACTCCAGTCTCCATGCTGGGATGTGGACTTCTCCATCTTGTTCACCACTACATGCTAGCACCTAGAATGGGGCATAGCTCATGAAATGTGCTTGCCAAAGGTTTGGTGAATGGATGCATGATACCGTGATAGGTACAGTGTTTCCTCCTGGGCTGGCCAGTGTCGTTCTCCAGGGAAGCTTAGGCTCTTCCTCCATCAGCCTAGTGCTCTATGACTGTTAACAAAAACATTCTCAGGGGTTCTCTGACCCCAAGACAGACCAGACAAGCACATAGATGCATATGATAAATACATATTCCTTCTCGCGTTTGTGTCGCTCTCTGCTTCCTTCATCATTTCTTGTGCCTGCTCAAGTTTTGCATCCACTAGCTTCTGCTGCAGTTCTCTGTGTTTAAATATTTTGTCGAGGTGCTGAGGAAAAGTAAAGTGCATATATCAAGTTGAGTTATTGTGCTGAAAAACATATGTATGAAAAAGTACTGATATAAACATGTGTTCTCTAGGTTTTAAGAGTTTAAAAGGGGGAATAAAGGCATTGGTGTCACTTATGGTTTTATACAAAAGTCATACATTGGTGGAGTCTCCTGCATTTTGCACTATATGAAAGTGGCTACAAAAGGTGGAGGTGCCAGAGTTCAGCAATGCAACCCCAAAATGTCCCAACAGTATTTTTCTAAATGTGACAGCTATTAGATATGGCACTAGTTTACCCTAGGCTCCAAAGACAGTGATGTATATCACAAGGGCTGTAGCACTATCACTTGGTATTTTGGCTCTTTCTATGAAAATAAAATCACATCTAACCACAATATTGATTCAGTTTATCATGGTGAATTTACTCTACATGCTTCCCTCAAGGGTGTGGGGAAGCCTTGAGGTAATAGCCTGTGGCTCTTTGTCTGGAACTGAGGCAGTAGCCCCGTGACATCAACTCTGTTGCTCTGATGGGCAAGCAAGGTTCAGGTTTGCAGATGAATTGATATGCAAATGTGCTACTTCCTCCTCCACACCTTTTGACCTGTTGATTACTGTGGTCAACTGAAGCTTCCAACTCCACCTCAGTGTGGAGAATTTCTTGGTCATTAGGGGTCTCATTGGCAAGAAGACATGTAGAATTATATCTTTAGGCCTTACCTAGAACCAATCCTAGGAATATACAATTGGTCTACCAGGTCATTCCCATACGTTATCTCTGCAGAGTATGGGCACCTTTTTTTTTTTTAACCTCCTTCCCTTTTGTTTTTTCTTGAACCTCCACTTTGGAGCAGGGTTGATCTTTGTAACAAGATTAAAATGATAGCATGGAATTATGGCCTACTGCGAGAAGTTGCTTGATTTACTGAACTGCTATATCAGTTTTTTTTTTCTTGATTAAAGCTTCTTAGCATGTTGCCAGCAGAGCTCCTTTGACTATGTTATATTACATTTTAAGGCAGAGGTTTAAAATTGTAAGTGAGATGGAAAAAAGGGATATGACATATCAAAATCCAGAGGGGGGCATTTGGAATCTTCAAAACATATTAAATATTAAAATATAATCTTGGAATAATGAAAGATCTTTATAGTCCCCCAATGTAAACTATGGATGACAAACTCTTTTGGCTTTTGTGATTGTGGATATGTGATTTAATCTTGTAGCTTCTGCTTCACATCTATAAAATGTGGATAATACGTTATTATCTAGAGACAGTTAAATGACATACTGTATGTAAAGTATAATACTTAGCATATTGCTTGGCACAAACTAAGTATAAATAACAATACCGTTATTACTTTAATTATTATATATATACTATATAATAATAGTATATATATTATTATTTGTGGGGTATATACAATGCAGGCTTAATTTTGATGACATGGTAATTCTTAAGAGAGTATGCATGAAGTATTTCTTGGTTCTGTAGAGAGAGTTTAAAAAGGCTGAGAAATAATATTTTTTATTTTCAAGGATAAATCCATTCATGTCCTACTTCTTTATTGCCTCTGCTTTGCAGTGATTCTAGTTTTGAAGAAATTCTCTATGACTTTCAGCCAGGTATTTTGAAATATCATATGTTTTTATTTTGGCTAGTAAAAGAAGTCCAAATCTAAATATTAATCAGTTGAGAAGGCTGGTCATAACTTTGTTATTAACTGACCTCCCAACCTTCACAAACCAGACCCAGACCTATATGGAGTGTTTGTAAGTTGTCTGATGTGGTTCTCACCTCCTCTCTGAGCTCATACTGATCAATGATGCTTTTTAATTTCTCTGCAAGCTCTGTGTTCTCCTGACAGAGTTTCATGTTTCGCTCACTCTGCGCTCAATCTGGGCCTGGATATCCGTCAGGGTGTTCTGGAAATGACTTGTGATCTCCTTCCTTTTCTCTTCTTCCTCACGTGCCCGCTGAAGGGTTTCCTCCTGTAGAGAGAATGCACGCTCTTGTTATGCTGTTTTATAAACCCCTAGGTTTACAGAACTCAGAGTTTGGTCGATGAAGGGGGAACAGTGTGCAAGGTAAGTAGGATATATTTCCTCAGTTCTCTAGAGGTAGCATTGCTCAGCCCCAACATAAATGTTTGAGCAGAGGTTTCAACTGTGAATACATGGTCACTCAAGAGTAGGTGCAGCAGGGGCCTTGAATTTGATAGCTGGTGATAAATAGATTTGTTTTAAAGACAACGGGTCCCCTGCTGAGTAAATAAACTGCAGTGTTTCCTAACAGACATGCAGCCTGAAGGTTCTATCTCTTGGTTGTGGCCTAGAAGAAAGGATACTCAGTCTTATTGATTGATGGAATAGATCATGTGTTCCCTTAGTTTGGTACAGAAAAAGGAACAGCAGATCTTATGTTCCTCTGTAAAAATGATGGCATATTGATCATGTAATTGTAGTCCCCAAGTTTTGCAACTATAAGTGATTACAATATATATATATTTCTTATTAACAATAAATGTCATCCAAAAGCTTGAAAAGAAAACTAAGATAGCCAAATATGAATTACAGCAATTCAAAAGTATCAAAAAATTTTAGAAAATATGCTGGGTAGTTTTTGAACGAACAATCATCCCATGAGTCACACAGAGTAATTGAAATATTCAGTGTAAATTTTACATCTGAAAGCAATGTGACGTTTCAAATCTTCTTTAACTCTAAAATGAAACATCTAATTTTCCCCTCTTCCACTATGTTAACATTGAAGAATTGAAAATTAACTTTTATATCATTTCTGTTCTCTTTTCTCCTAAATCAAAATTCCCCTTTCATTGCTAACTACTTACAATGTACCCAAATTTCCCCCATATCTATATTGAGAATTATTTGCTTTGTGCTTATTCCTGTCTTCTTTTAGAATAAAAGGGTTTAATCTTCTACATACACCAAAGATAGAGACTCTGCTGACAAGTGATACAGACATTTTAGGATCCCTCTAGTTCTGATTAATTTTATTATGAAAGCTTTCTTCATTGTTGGCAAGTAAAATTATACTTCATTTAGTTGCCTATCATGATCAAATTATGTAACAGGATTTTTAAAAAGAAATACTGACTGAAACAAGTAATTGTGCAAGTCTTTATTATGATAGTAGAATAATGTGATCAAAATAAAAGCTGATGCTGGAAATACATGCTCTGGAAATATTTTAATTTACCATTAGCTATCCTCTTTCTTCTACAATATTGATATATTTTCTAACTCTGACTCCTGATATCAGAATCACAATTTATTCATGGTATAAACATTTATTGAGTGGATATTTCTTCAGTTCAGTTCAGTTCAGTTCAGTCACTCAGTCGTGTCAGACTCTTTGAGATTCCATGGACTGCAGCATGCCAGTCTTCTCTGTCCATCTCCAACTCCTGGAGCTTGCTCAAACTCACGTCTGTTGAGTCAGTGATGCCATCCAACCATCTCATCCCTTGTACATCCCCTTCTCCTCCTGCCATTAACCTTTCCCAGCATCAGGGTCTTTTCAAATGAGTCAGCTCTTCACATCAGGTGGCCAAAATATTGTGCTTCAGCTTCAGCATCAATCCTTCCAATGAATATTCAGGACTGATTTTCTTTAGGATTGACTGGTTTGATCTCCTTGAAGTCCAAGGGACTCTCAAGAGTCTTCTCTAACACCACAGTTTAAAAGCATCAATTCTTTGGTGCTCAGCTTTCTTATGGTCCACTCTCACATCCATACATGACTACTGGAAAAACTGTAGCTTTGACTAGACAGACCTTTGTTGACAAAGTAATGTCTCTGATTATTAATATGCTATCTAGGTTTGTCAGAGCTTTTCTTCCAAGGAGCAAATGTCTTTTGATTTCATGGCTGTAGTCACCATCTGTGGTGATTTTGAAGCCCAAGAAAATAAAATCTGTCACTGTTTTCCCATCTATTTGCCATAAGTCATGGGACCAGATACCATGATCTTAGTTTTTTGAGTGTTGGGTTTTACGCCAACTTTTTCACTCTCCTCTTTCACTTTCATCAAGAGGCTCTTTAGTGCTTCTTCGCTTTCTGAGGTATATTTCTTAGGAAATTTCTTAGGGATACTTAGAAGAAATCTACACTTCCTAATCTGGAGAAATTAAGTATCAGAGATACTATTTCCTTGAACTCTGAATGCTAACATTTACTATATGTATTTCACTAAAAGTGATTACAGCCATCTGTTAAAGAGTTGTTGAATATACATATGATAGTGATTCTCTCCTTATTGTTCCTGATTAACTTAGAAGTCAACAACCTCCTAGTTAGAATTATAGTCCATGATTTGGATATTATTTGCATTTATAACTATTCCATCCATGAATGAATGAGTAAATGAAAGGACCATCCCATGCTACCCAGCAAAGGTATATTTCTTAGGAAATTTCTTGGGATACTTAGAAGAAATCTACACTTCCTAATCTGGAGAAATTAAGTATCAGAGATACTATTTCCTTGAACTCTGAATGCTAACATTTACTATATGTATTTCACTAAAAGTGATTACAGCCATCTGTTAAAGAGTTGTTGAATATACATATGATAGTGATTCTCTCCTTATTGTTCCTGATTAACTTAGAAGTCAACAACCTCCTAGTTAGAATTATAGTCCATGATTTGGATATTATTTGCATTTATAACTATTCCATCCATGAATGAATGAGTAAATGAAAGGACCATCCCATGCTACCCAGCAAGTCTAAGCTTTTCACTGGCCACTGGCTAGAAAAAACAGGGTATAGCTGTTAACAATGCATTAAACATATGTCAAACCATCATAGCACCCAATCCTGGCCCATAGAATGGCGTCTTGCATTTTATGTTACACTGTTTTTCAGTGAGAGAAAAATAAGTCTACTGAAATCATAAAATTTGATTCCACTAATAAAGAAAACAATCATTTGGGCAATGTCTGAGATAGAATTTTCTTTACCATGCACAAAATTCAAAGTGAAAATTAATGCAAAAAGAAAATTGAAGGACAAAGTCTGAAATAACTAAGAAAACGATTTTTCAGGAATCACTGTGCATCTTAAAACCAGAGCTGTGCCTGGCACACAATCCACAGGTATTCTGTAAATGTTTATTTAATGAGTCAACAAATTTCATTAATTTACATATAGACATATGAATAGCTTGGACTAGATGATTTCTATAGTCTTTTCCACATTAAAATTCAGTGATATTCTGATAACAAACCCTGCTTATTTCTTTACTAAAATCATATTGCCTGAGACACTAATTTCTTACAAGGTGGGTCTTTTGGTATAATTTGAGGCTCAAAATACTATGTTCATTCGTAAAAAGGAAAATATCTCAATAAAAAGATAGGTGCTATCAAGAGAAAAATAATCTATAAGAAAGAACAAAGTGGAAATTCTAGAGTTAAAGTTTATAAAATATGAAATGTAAAACCACTGGGTGGGCTTATAGTAGAATAGAGATAATAGAGGACAGAGTCAGTGAATATGAAGATAGGTCAGTGTGAAGTATCTAATTTAAAGATGAAGGAGAAAAAAGATTGATGAAGAACATGAAGTGAGACTCAAGGACCTGTGGAACAATATCAAAAGATCTAACCTATATGGAGTTAAAATCTTAGAAGGGGAATGGGAGAAAGAGAGAGAATGGGGCAGAAAAAAGATTTGAAGAAATAGTGACTGAAACTTCCTGAAATTTGGTGAAAGACATAAATTACAGATATAAAGTAAAAGTTGCTCAGTCACATCCGATTCTTCCATGGAATTCTCCAGGCCAGAATACTGGAGTAGGTAGCTTATTCCTTTTCCAGTGGCTCTTCCCAAGCCAGGAATTGAACTGGGGTCTCCTGCATTGTAGGCGGATTCTTTACCAACCGAGCTATCAGAGATACCGGTAGGTATAAGAAGCTCAACAAATTCTAGGTAGGATAAATATGAAGAAAGCCACACTTGGGCATAAAACAAAATTCCAAAAGCCCAAAATGCGTAGAAAAATCTTAAAAGTAGTCAGAGGTAAATGACATATCACATCAGAAGAACAGTAATTCAAATTATTGTTGCTTTTCATCAGAAATTGTAGAGCCCAGACTACAGAATCTATAAAAGACTGAGTAAGAGAAAGAAAAAGAAAAAAAATTCCTGTCAAGCCAGAATTCTTTATCCAATGAATATAGCTTTAAATCACAAAGCAAAATAAAGACATTTTAAAGTTAAAAAGCAAATAAGAGAATTGACCTATACTATAAGAAATACTAAAGGAAGTTCTTCAGGCTGAAGGGAGTGACACCAAACAGAAATGTAAAACTTTAGAAGGAATAAAAAGCATCAGAAATGGTAAAATCTGGATTTGAAAAAGGAGAGTTTTGCTTGAATTTTTAAAGGACTATATGAAATTGTTTAAAACTTATAGCATTGCCTCAAGAGTTTTATAAATATAAAGATAGGGAGCAATAAAGGGACCTTCTATTTGTAATGTTTCTACATATTATGTGGAGTGATAAAGTTCCAACTCCAGAAAGACTGTGACAAGTTAAGAATATCTATAGCAATCACAGAACAACCACTAAAAATGGAAAGAGATATAATTAAAAATCCAAGAGATGAGATAAAAATTTTAAAAATTTCCAGTAATCCAGATAAGGCAGGATAAAAGCAGAGGAAGAAAAAACAGATGTGACAAATAGTAAATAAATAATAAAATGGAAGACATATCCAACCACTCCAGTAATTACATTATGGACTACAACTCCAGTTAAGGGGCTTCCCTGGTGGCACAGTGATAATGAATCCACCTGCCAACGCAGGAGTCCCAGATTCCATTCCTGGCTCGAGAAGAATCCCCGGGGAAAGAACTGGCAACCAACTCCAGTATTCTTGCCTGGGAAATCCCTCGGACAGAGGACCCTGGTGGGCTACAGTCCATAAGGTTGCAAAAGAGTCAGATGTGATTTAGCAACTAAATAACAACAGTAATCACTCCAGTTAAGTGGCAGTTATTGTAAGAATGAAGAGAAAGAAGGCCCAACTGTAAGAGATGCACTTTAAATAGAAAAATAGAAAAACCCAGGGTGAAAATAAGTGGATGGAAAAAGACATACCATACAAGCAATGAGTAAGAAAGCTACAGTGGTTAGATTGATGTCAGATAATGTAGACATTCATATTGATGAAAGTCACTTTATCAAGGAGACTTAGAAATCACAATGCATACACATGTACTAATGCTTCAAAATATTAATACATGAATCAAAAATTGACATAATTGAAAGAAGTAGGAAATTTCACAATTATAGCTGGAGATTTTTTTACACCCACCCCTCAGCAACTGATAGAGGAACAAGGCAAAAATTCAGTAAAGACATAAATACTCTAGAGTTAATTATTACTTATGTAGCATTACACCTAACTTCTGAAAAACAGACATTCTTTCCAAGTGCATTTCGTATGCTCATCAAGATAGATCATATAAAGGGGCCATAAAAATTAACGCTTCTAAATAACCCATGGGTCAAAGAAACAATCAGGAGGGAAATCAGAAAATGTTTTGAATTTGAGTTCTGATTTTGACAAAATATTCATGACCTTAACTGATTTTGATCACTCAGTCTCAGTTCCTTCAATAAAATGGAGATACTAGCTCAAGGTTTTTGTGAAGATTGGACAAAATAACATATGTAAAACACTCAGCACAAGTCCTGGCATAGTAATGCCACTTAATTCATTGTCCACAACTGGGATTGTGTGCAGATGTATGTACAGGGTCTCCTGGCACTTCCATCATTCTGTCTTTGAATGCTATCCAAAGAAACTACACCGCATCATTCCATCCACATCATCAAAGGAGGTTTAACTTTTATCTCCTTATGCTACAATACTTCTGAACGCTGGGAGATTTATGTAGGTACAGAGTGCTATTATTTGATTACATATCTGAAGTTGAGGATAATGCCTCCGTTCCCATTGAACCTGGGTTTTGATGGTCCCAGAGCAATGGTTAAAGAGATGCCAGAAGTCCATCTTCTACAACTCATAATTTGAGAGTTAAAGTTCATCACCCTAGCATTTCATTTCCCAACTATCAAAAACTGACTGTGGGGGTGGGAAGAGGCTCAAGAAGGAGGGGATATATATATATATGTGTGTGTCCTAAGTCATGTCCAACTCTTTGCAACCCCATGGACTGTAGCACATCAGGCTTCCCTGTCCTTCACTATCTCCTGGAGTTTGCTCAAATTCATGACCACTGAGTTGGTTTTGTCAGAACTCTCCACTGTGACCCGTCCATGTTAGGTGGCCCTGCATGGCATGGCTCATAGCCTCACTGAATTACACAAGCCCCTTTATCATGATGAGGCTGTGATCAGTTATGACTGATTCATGATGTCGTATGACAGAAACCAACACAACATTGTAAAGCAATTATCCTCCCATTAAAAAAATGTGAGAGATTAATAGACTATGTCAAGAACTGTTTGAAATTTTAGTGACCTAAGCTTTTATGACCAGAGCAGAGAAAGCAGTGGAGACTAAAGTCAGAGAGGTAATCAAGGGCCATGTAGGACCTCATACACCACACTAAGGATAATGAAGAGCCACTGAAATGTTTAATGTCTATGCAGGAAGATGGCTAGATTGGCATTTTAGAAGGATCATTGTGGCAGATGGATTAGAGAAAGCAAGACTGGAGGCAGGGAGACCACACCTCTGAAAACTGATATCAAAATGAATAATTTTTTTTTCTACTCAAAAAGCCCCCAATTTTGGAATATGAGGAGCCATTCATTATCCAATTCTATTTTTCTTCGTAATTCCGTTGTACAAACTCAGCAATGATATTAATCTCTCTGTTTCTTGAAGTATCTCCTTTTAAACACAGGTAATAATAACTATATCACAGGAATATTGCTAATGCCCATTTGTCAAAAGCTTTAGGATCTTCAGCTGGAAAGGGGATTGTGGCTGCACGCAGTACTAGCTTGGAGAACTCTGCATCCTGCTTCATTGAATGGAGCTAGTGTCTGTGTGTAATCAAATTAACCACACTGCTATAGGCTTACGCTGTGATTATTGAAGCCCTTGCAAACTGACTGAAGTGATCAGTCTATTATTTTTAGATTGAATAATTAAGCTTAGAGAGCTTCAGTGTTTTTTCAAGTAACTTCTTTTTTCAGATGACTGTTGACATTTTAGCTCTCAGTCTTCCCTTTTTCTGTCAGTTAGCTTTGTGTCAATTTGTTTCATGTCATGCAGATTTCATTTTCAGACAAAAAATGTTGAATTTTTATAAATTTGTATTTTAAAGGAGTGGAACTAAGGCCTACCTTAAAAAACAGAACAAACTCAACATAAAGAGGAATAAAACACATTTTACCAAAGTTCTACTATTCATTGAGTACTACATGAGCACCTTACGTATGTGGTCTCATTTAATTTTTTCCTGACCACACAGTGACATTGGTATAATTCCCATTTTATGGATGAGGTAACAGGCTTGGGTGGTAAAAGAATTTATTGCAAGTCAAAGTGAGCAAGTGGCAGGACTAATATTTGAACCCAAATCTCTCTGATTCTAAAACACCACGAATGGCAGAAGCCTGTGCCTACAAAGTATGCAAGAAAGTGTGTTATTTGGGGCCTTGGTGACACATACCTTCAGTGTTTTGTTGTGTCTCTGCAGCTCCCGGCACAGACTCTCCAGTTTGCTTCTTGCGAGGATAGCTCTGCTGTGTTCACTTTGTAGCTGGTCCTTTTCTTTTTGGATCTGTGCCTGTTTCTTTTGTAGGAGTTTTAACTTCCTTTGCTCAGTGCGATGTTCATCCAGCTAGATGTGGGGGTGCAAATGTGAAAGAAAATGGCAGGAATCTCTGTTGAGCTGATAGGAGCAGAAGAGGAAATGCCTAAAGACCACCCTCTGGATGTTTGGAAAATTTGCTGCTATCATCAGTGTCCCCTCTGGAGTCAAATGAACTTCATGAGTGTTACCATGGCAATACTTGTAGATATGATTTAAAAGCATAACATTTATAGGTTTTTCCTTTATCATTATTATTATTGATCTCTTTTACTTTGATCTTCTTTTCAGTAGTCTAGAAACAGTTTTATCTTTCTTGAGTCTAATGAAGCCAGTCAGTATAGAAAGGCATGTTTCAGAATTCATGATAGTGCCTTGCCTTAGGAAAATGGTCTGTGGTGTGTCTGCTTGGTTTACATTTAAATTTTCACAATTGTTTCTCAAAACAAGCTTTAGAAACTATTTTTAAAAGTAGGAAAGCGAAAAGCAGCTAGTAAACAGAAGGTGAAGTGTGTGAGTTATGAGAAAGGGAGAGAGGAGCATGTACTCCTCGACTATTTCAGGATTGATGATCTGTCACCAAAGTTTCCGAAATAGCCACTGCACAACTCAACAGCACACAAGGGAAGTATCTGTAACAAGCCTTGCTCTCTGCCCATCCCCCACACCCTCTGTGCTTATGGTGAATAAATCATGACACTTGTTTCTGCTGAGCACAGGTGGGGCCTCCTCTCACAGCAGCCACAGCTAAATATCGAGGGCAACATGGAAAATGAAACCAACGGACCCCTGGATTTTCTGTCTCAGGATGCTAAAGTTCTGAGCTAGGGGTTGCCAGATAAAATGTAGGACACCCAGCTGAATTTCAATTTCAAATAAATAGGGAACAAGTTTTTAGTAAAAGTAATTCCAAGTATTGCCATTTGCTGTTGGTTTACTTGAAATGCAAAGGTAACTGGGCATTCTGTACTTTTGTTTGGTAAATTTGGTAACAAGTATTTATGGAATTCTAGTTGGAATGGAGGAGTGTGGGTTCAGCCTCCCCCATTCCAACTAGAATCCCATAAATATTTGTTGATATAAATTAAGCCTCCAGAGACTGCATACTAGGAGTAGGACTGGGATCTGACAGTGTGACCATGAGCAAGCTGGAGGCTTTTTCTCAGAGCTGTTTCCTCCATTGGACTGAGTTCCCTTAGAATCTGAATGGTGCGTAAGCCAGGTGGGTACTCACTGAGATAGTTATCTTGTTGGCTAATGAAGAGGAAAAGGCCTGGAAGCTCATGGGTTCTTTGGACTATATAGGGCAGGCGCCCTTGGTGCCTCTCAGAGCCAGATATAAATGGGTACACACACACACACTGTAAGCCCTGATATGCATCTTAGTTAGTTATCTTAATTTCTTATCTTGAAAAAGCATTTGTTCTTTCTGAGCTAGATGAACTCAATTGTCACACTTTTCTTCAGTTCACATCTTATTTTAATCCTTTCCTCCCTCCCTCTCTCCCATTACATTGAAATGTCCATGATAAACCTTTGCGAGATTAAGCTGGGGATATTCATTCATGATATTCTATCTTCATACTTATGTATGTTTTTACTTATTAGTGAGTATTAGCATCAGGAAAAACTAGGTCCATATTATCCATATTACTATAAATATTAACTGAAATTGGTATCTTTCTTGAGGTTCAATTGGAAAATCAATGATATTTTATTATATATTTATCATGCTAACTTCATTTTGCACCATAGTTATTAGATATGGATGAAATTCTTGTCCTTGTGTGTGGACTTTAAATGAACTGTTGTCCTTTCTTGAAATTTATATGTTAGTATTACGGCTATTGCCATTTTAGTTTAGACTTTTCCTTTGGAAGATTAAACAATTTGTCAGGGTTTCTCAGCCATAGCACCATTGACATTTGGTGACAGTTCTTTGTTGTGGGGGTTGTCCTGTGCATTGTAGGCTATTTAGCAGATGACCTCTACCAACTAGAGACCAGTAACATCCCCAACTGTGATATCTAAAATATCTCCAGAGACACTGCATGTTGTCCCGTGGTTGGCAAGACTTTCCCTCTTTGGGGGAACACTGCCCTGTGTAGATTTATCTGAGCATCAGGAGGATACTTTGCTTATGTTTCATAAGTTGGAAGAGACTATTTGTGCTTGCTCACTGACCATTTAAACGTTTTAGTTTTACTGAAGTATCATACACACTTGACATATACTAGGTCTCTCTTGCTTTACTCTAAATAAAACCCCTTAACTTTCTGACAGTTTTTTTTAAGAGTGTGACCAATTTTGTTCAACTACTTCAAGTTTATGTGATTGCATATGGTGTTTCTTAATGGATGAAAGCAAACATTACAACTGAGTTAACTTCAGTCAAATGCTGGCTCTGTGATTAAATAATACATTTAGATGTATGCCTTCTGTCCAGTTCTAACAGGCATATAGGATTTTTATCTGCAGTTTCTCTTGTTCTCTCCTTTTTTTTATTACTAAGTTAAAAAACTGAAATTAATGCCAATAGCTTGTGATGTTGTAACTACTTATAAATTGAGGAAATTTGCAAAAGTATTTCTTCCAGGTCATTTCTTAATTTAGTCATGAGATATCCTTATTTATTTATGAACTTATTTATTAATAAAATACAGTTGTTAATATTACAAGATTTAGAATCTGTAAGGGTGAGTGAACTTGAGTAGCAATGTGATTCACAGCTTTTGAATTTAATAATTTATTCTATGTTAACACTTAAATTCCAGACACTATCTATATTAATTTCTG
>SJYC01080178.1:0-18148 GCA_006408675.1 Madoqua kirkii
GAGTAGCACTGTGAAAAAATTAGTGGATATTCCTTATTAAATCACATGTCATCTAAAATGTATAACTTTAACTGGGAAGCTGAAAAGCTTGATGAAACTCCAAGATCATGGCTCAGACAAGTTGTTACAAGTCTATCAAACAAAATTATATATTAAAAAAATTATACAAGTTAACAAATAATTTATACATTATTAGAATTATTTGATCACTGATTTATACTATAAGATATCATTATTTAGGATTTTATAATATATTGTATACTTAGAAACTATAAGGAACTTTATTTTAAATACTGCTTTATATTATAGAGATTATCAAAATATTCCTTATTAAATCACATGTCATCTAAAATGTATAACTTTAACTGGGAAGCTGAAAAGCTTGATGAAACTCCAAGATCATGGCTTAGACAAGTTGTTACAAGTCTATCAAACAAAATTATATATTAAAAAAATTATACAAGTTAACAAATAATTTACACAGTATTGGAATTATTTGATCACTGATTTATACTATAAGATATCATTATTTAGGATTTTATAATATATTGTATACTTAGAAACTATAAGGAACTTTATTTTAAATACTGCTTTATATTATAGAGATTATCAAATCTTTTACACATGAACTCTAAAAAAAGAGAATATTTAGTTTCTCTATTTGCCAATTTGTCATCTCTTTTCTTAAGACATTCAACTGGGTTGGAAAAGAGAGCACTTACATCTTTGCAAGGGCCTCTTGCATAGCTCAAATGGTGAAGAATCTGCCTGCAAAGTGAGAGATCTGGGTTCAGTCACTGGGCCAGGAAGATCCCCTGAAGAAGGTCATGGCAAACCTCTCTAGTATTCTTGCCTGAAGACTTCCATGGACAGAGGAGCCTGGGGGGCTACAGTCCATGGTCTTACAAAGAGTCAGACACGACTGAGGGACTAACACTACATCTTCGCATATTGCGGCCCTCAGGAAGCAGAAAGGGCAAGGAGCTATGTCTTAGTGCCTAGCACTTCCAAGGCCTGGGCAGCCCATCTCAGGACATTTTAGGATGAAGAAGCTACTATCATCTTTAATCAGGAACATGGGAAAGAGTAAGAGGGAACTGAAGATAGAGTTCCAGAGGGGGAGAAAGGAAAGGGAGCCTGGCCTTACTGCAGCTGTAGACCACAGTCTGTCTTTTAGAGAGACCCTGACCTCAGCTCCATGATCTAGTAGAATGTTCCCGAAGGTGGCTATATTTGTTTTCTATTGCTGCTGTAACAAATTACCACAAAATTAGGTTTAAATTTTCACCTATTTATAGTTCATAGTTCTGTAACTCCAGAGTCTGATAAGGAAACGGCAAAGAGAGAACAGACAGAGATGCTCCGAGGCACAGGGGAGAAGGCCATGTGGAGATGAGCCATAGATTGGAGTTATGTAGCAAGGGTGCTTGGAGTCACTAAAGAGAAAGGAGTCTACCCTAGGGCCTGGCTTACCCTTTGATTATATATATAGATAGATAGAGATGATATAGATATATAACTGAATCACTTTGCTGGACACCTGATTCTGACACAACATTGCAAATCAACTATAGCTCAATTGAAAAAAACAAAGAGAAAAAAAAAAACCACACACCTCAAATTTTCTGATCCCTCTTCATAACCCTAAACTGAACCGTAAGTTTTTAGTGGGAAGTACTTATAAAAATTATTTTTGAAGACTTTCAACTGTGAAAAAAGTGACTATTAGAGTTTCTTTATATACAACACAAGGTAATTTTGTTCACAAGGTCTGTGTCTGCTAAAGGTAAATAATACAAATTTTACCAATTCAGGAGACTTCAGTCACTTCCACTGTGAAATACACTCACCTGGAGGTCGCTCAGGTCATCAGTCTGTGGCTCTCGTCCCTTTCTCTTTCTCCTGTTCTCTGGGAAGGACTATGGGTTCTCGGGGGGCCAATACTGCCAAGTTGCCTCCCCTGATGCCGCTATCATCCTCTGTTCTTCCTGGCCTCTGCTGAGGGCAATTCAGTGTGTCTGGAAACAGCAGCTGGTCTCTGTGACACTCAGTGCCACAACACCCAGCGCTGCAATAGCCTCCTTTTCTCCAGGCTCCTCCCATTCCACTCATCTCAGCATTTCTTCTCGTTTCCCCGGGACTCGGGGAGTCTATGAGGCTGTCTTTAGACCCAGACATTAGTACATTCTCTCAGGCATTCTTCTTCACTGCTCAATGAAAGTCGCTTAGTCGTGTCCAACTATTTGCGACCCCATGGACTAGTCCATGGAATTCTGTAGGCCAGAACACTGCAGTGGGTAGCTTTTCCCTTCTCCAGGGGATCTTCCCAACCCAGGGATCAAACCCAGATCTCCCACATTGCAGGCGGATTCTTTACCAGCTGAGCCACCAGGGAAGCTTACTGCTCAGCGGCCATGTTAGGAACATGTGGTAGTATCTTGCAGAAGCCTCTAGTTTTTTATATTCTGGGAGCCTTTCAAATATGTTCTGGATTTCTATCACTGTTTTCTTAATGTATACACATATTTATATATATGATTGAAGTATCAATGACTTACAATGTTTCAGGTGCACAGCAAGGTGATTCAGTTATACAAATACACATATATTCTTCTTCAGATTATTTTCCATTATAAGTTATCATAAGATATTGACTATAGGTCACTGTGCTATACAGTAAACCTTTGTTGCTTATTTTTAAAATTAGAAATCAAGCATTCTATTCATACTAAGTCAAACAAGTGGAATCAAAATGTCATAGATTTTTTATTTAGGCAAAAATTCATAAGTTTTCCAAAATATAAATATTATACATATAATTTGTATATATGTATACAAAAGCTTTTCTACTACACTTGGTAAAGGCTTCAGAAAGAACATAAAAGAAGAAGAGATGGAGAATCTGGAAAACATAAACTAAATGGAACGGGAGCACTGAATATGAAATAGAAAAATTGAAACAAACTAGATAAAAGTAAAAGATCATCATATAATCCAGTTGTTTTTAAACATGGCTGCTCATTAGAAACATATCTGGAGCTCTGGAGAAAAACCAAAAATACTTGGGCATTTGTAGTTTTCAAAAAATTCCAAGACAATTCTGATATTCATCTGGATTTTATAAAGTGATTATAGTTTCTTTTTTTTAATCAAATGGTAGTTTTGGTGATATAGAGTTCTTTTTCTGTTTACTAATCATGATACAATCATATTGCATGAGTAACAGTTGCATAATCACGACAGTAAAGGATGTATCCCTGTTTTCCTTATGCTGCTACCCACCCACTCCCGTTCCAGAAATGTGGACCCATGAGGGATCCACAATCTAAGGTTGAGCTGTGTCCTAATAATTCGCCTTTATTATTCATTGTCCTAACTTCCTGATCTTTTTTTTTTTTTAACATTTATTTATTATTTGAGCACACAGCCTACGAGATCTTAGTTCCCAGACCAGGATCTTAGCTCCCCCTGCAATAGAAGCTCAGAGTCTTAAGCATTAAACTGCAAGGGAAGTCTGCCGATCTTTTTGAAATAGAATACTGTCATAGATTCCCCCCTCACTCTCTGATTCATGCATAAACACTGTGCTCTGAGAACCCCAAGGATCTCAGGCTTTGGAAATCATCAAGGCATTGTATCACTCAAAAAAGCTGAGCTTCTGTAATAGAAAGGCTTGCTTTCACTTTTTTTTTTTCCTTGTGAAGCCTGATTTGAAACTTGAAGATGAGCTTTGTCTTCTTCACAGTTACATTCTCAGTGGCCCTGAGGGAATTCATAAGCAAAGATCTAGTGGCTGTCTGGATGGCAGGGGGCTAATCTGTACCAGAAACCAAGAGGAAAAGAAGCTGAAGTTAGTTTACATCAAAATGTAACCACAATACTTTACACAAGGCATCAGCAGAAAGGAAGTGCTACTAAAGGTTTCTTTTATATAGTTTTCTTTTCCTATTATCTTTAAAATTTTAGTGAGACGTGATTCCTAATAAAATAGCTGCCTGTGGTACAAATGGCCAAAATCCAACTGAATTAGCTATGTGTAACAGAGAAAGAGATTTATAATAAAGGCACTGAGCTATCTCAAGTAATCCAGGGAAAAAAATGAGGTTGCTCGGTTTACAATACAGCTGACACCAGGCATGTAACACCATTGGTGTACCAGAACCAGCTCACCAGAGTCAGTTATTAAATTCAAGAATTTCATAAGCCGGTTGTAAAACACAGTCATCATTAAAAAATTTACAGTTAAGTAAATTATATTATTTAGGTACTAATTTATCGGGTCTCACCAATTCTTAATTTTTTTTTTTACTATTATTTACTTTAATATTCTCTATTTGGTATTTTAGTATTATATAGGCTCCTGAAATTATTCAGATTTATTGTCTGTATGTTGGAAAAACTGTATAACGTGTGCTACTAGGAATTTCTTTCCAATTCACATTTGGTAACATCCCATTAGTTAGTTTGAAATGAGCCATAGGCTTCTCTGCTGGCTCAGATGATCTGCAATGTGGGAGACTCAGGTTCAATCCCTGGGTCAGGAAGATCCCCTGGAGAAGTGACTGGCTACCCACTCCAGTATTCTTGCCTGGAGAATCCCACCAACAGAGGAGCCTGGCAGGTTACCCTTTAAAAGGTGGCAAAGAGTCAGACGTGAGTGAGTGGCTAACACACACATACATACACACACACACACACACACACACACACACACACAGAAAAATGTGTACCCACAGAAACTGGCCAATGCTACAATTAGCCCTTGTTTTTTAAGTAGGGAACTGATTGTTAGACACTGTCCAGCATACCAACGTTCAGGACGGCCCTTGTCTTTATCTCCGATGTCTTTTGCTCTCATCCTTTCATACCGCTGCTTCACTATTCCTTCTTTTTCCCTACTGGCCAGTTAACTCTGAGTGTTTATGTGTGTAGCAAGAAATGTGGATACCAAGAAGTTTTAAGATTCACAATTTATAATCAAGACATTCATTCCCTTGCTAGTTCCAAGGGGATGAACTGAAATAAGCAAAAATTCCCAGAATAGAGATGCTGGGAGATAATCTCAAGATTACTTCCTATATTGCCATAGTCGCATCCCCTGTTTAGACTTTTCCCTTGAAAGAGTTTCCCATATGAGTACTCAGGGTATCTCCAGGAAGTCTGTCTCTTGGTGTCCTGATTGTTTTCTTTCCATTTTAGCTTCTTGCCACTGTTCTCAATGCAAATTAGAGTTTTGTCAGATTCAAATGACTAGATTGATTTCTTCCTCTGAAAGTGAGACTTTGACACAAGTTTAAGTGAAGAAGTAGTCTTTCAAGCTGCCCATGGAGGGCCAATAAAACAGAAAGATTCCATTTGAAAGTAAGTTAAACTTTCACTAACCCCAGGAAGTTCAGAGGACTTATTTTTCCAAGCTCTCATAACTGTAGTTAATTTGCTGAAAAATGTATTCTATAAAATATGAAAGGTTCTTTATCAAAATTATTTCAAAGGCTAGGGACTCTCCTGAGCTTTCTTCCCAGCCAAGATGATAGAAAAATGCTTACTGGACAGAATGATGCAATTCAAGTCCCTCTACAAAGGTGACATATTATTACAATTACATGAAAAACCTGCATATAATTTCTCTGTTTGATACGGACAAAGCAACCACAGGAAACTCTGTTGAATTCTGTCATATGAAAATAAAATTCCAGAGATTCTGTTATTCTCTTTTGAAGAATTTAAAAAAAAAGAATTTAAGAATCAGCTGACTCTCCTAGAAATCCATTTTTGATTAATGACACAAAATATTTAATTCTCTTCTGGTTGACTTTCATCCCCAAACCGTTTATGTGAGCTAGTTTCTTTAAAACAAAAAATCTGTGAGTAAAATATTTGCCACACAATTCAAAAGGATTCAGGTTTAAATGCTAAAGACTTCCTGATTTATCCTTTATTCCAATAATTCTATATAAACTTGACTTTCAAAGAAACAAAAAAAAATTGTGAATAGGCCATGCTATGATATGACACAAAAATATATATTTTAATCTCCAAAATTATAACCATTAACATTCTCATTAATATGCCCCTGGGTCATGTCTAATACCTGCTTTACCAGCTATGATGTTTAGATAACTAGGTCAGAGCTCACTCCATTACTCCCTTCCAAATATCTCTGTCCAGGTAATTTACATCTAGGAATGGAGTCCTAAATTTTGAGGGAACTGTGATCAAATGCAGGTCAGAGATTCTAATGCGCATTTCTGAATCAATAGCACTTAACACAGCCCTGGACCTACAGAAGATGGTCAATAAATCTTGGTTGAATAAGAAATGAATGAAAGTGACAAACTCTTCTTGAGAACTTCACACTTCAAGAACAATGTATCTGTAATCCTTCGGAATACTAATTATAGTTTCCATGGTAGTTCAGACCTGCAGTTATTTTCTCTTATGAAGAAAGAAAAAACATAAATGTGTAATAGCTGAATTGTATGTGTCATGTTATAGTGTGGTTAATATGTCATATTGTAAATGCTTTCTACAAAAAAAAAAGCCTCTTGATGAGAGTGAAAGAGGAGAGTGAAAAAGTTCGCTTAAAGCTCAACATTCAGAAAACAAAGATCATAGCATCTGGTCCCATCACTTCATGGGAAATAGATGGGGAAACAGTGTCAGACTTTATTTTCGGGGGCTCCAAAATCACTGCAGATGGTGACTGCAGCCAGGAAATTAAAAGTCGCTTACTCCTTGGAAGGAAAGTTATGAACAACCTAGATAGCATATTGAAAGCAGAGACATTACTTTGCCAACAAAGGTCCATCTAGTCAAGGCTATGGTTTTTCCAGTAGTCATGTATGGATGTGCAAGTTGGACTGTGAAGAAAGCTGAGTGCTGAAGAATTGATGCTTTTGAACTGTGAGAGTCCCTTGGACTGCAAGGAGATCCAACCAGTCCATTCTAAAAGAGATCAGTCCTGGATGTTCTTTGGAAGGAATGATGCTGAAGCTGAAACTCCAGCACTTTGGCCACCTCATGCGAAGAGCTGACTCATTGGAAAAGACTCTGATGCTGGGAGGGATTGGGGCAGGAGAAGAAGGGGACAACAGAGATGAGATGGCTGGATGTCATCACCAACTCGATGGATATGAGTTTGGGTGAACTCTGGGAGTTGGTGATGGACAGGGAGGCCTGGCGTGCTGCAATTCGTGGGGTCACAGAGTCAGACACGACTGAGCGACTGAACTGAACTGACAAAATTGGTAGTTAGAACTAGAGGCTTAATTAAATTCATATTAAAATAATTTTTCCAATAATATTTCATGGATGGTGCTGTGTATTTTCTACAGTATCATGTTAGCATAAGAGACATCAGACCTGGTTGCTCCTTTCTGAGTGATGAGAAGATTAATTAGTGAGTTTGGGAAATTTCTCATCCATCAAGTTTCTTGTCAACATTTACCTAATGGTTTTAGCAGCCACTGATCTTTGACTAAATCTGATATTTCACTAAGGATTATAAAATGTGGACATGCTTAATTTTACTATGTCTTCTGAATTATCTGTTTTACTGTTAATAATTTTTCCACATTAACTGTTTGTGCAAGGAGATCCAACCAGTACATTCTGAAGGAGATCAGCCCTGGGATTTCTTTAGAAGGAATGATGCTAAAGCTGAAACTCCAGTATGCTGGCCACCTCATGCAAAGAGTTGACTCATTGGAAAAGACTCTGATGCTGGGAGGGATTGGGGGCAGGAGGAGAAGGGGATGACAGAGGATGAGCTGGCTGGATGGTATCACTGACTCGATGGACATGAGTCTGAGTGAACTCTGGGAGTTGGTGATGGACAGAGAGGCCTGGTGTGCTGCAATTCATGGGGTTGTGAAGAGTTGGACACGACTGAGTGACTGAACTGAACATTGAAATGCGGTTTGTATAGGAAAGGCAGGAGAAGTGCTTGATTTACTTCCTTTTTTTAACCAGTTTTCAGTATAATAAGATGCTGCTCTAGCAAATCAATGAGGCTGCCTTTTTTGTTTTTATTATCATGAAGAATTCACAGATCTTTCTTTACATATGTAATCTGTTTTATACAGTGTGGTCATTCTTTTCAGTGCTAAATTTTTCATTTTTATGCCAGTGAGAACTTCTTCAAGTTGGCTCCTGAGACCTTTTGACCTGACTCCTATAATCTTGATATACCTTTCCTGTTTTTAGTTCAGCAACATATATCAGAATCATCTTTTATATTTCCTGTCAGAGACCTGGAACTAGTTTAAAAAGGATCTCTAGATCTTTTCATGAGAAATAATAGAGACGAAAATCTGAGCACTAGAGTTGCTTATTTATACTAGGTTGTCATTATTTGAAGGCCTTTTCAACATACAAAGGTCTGAAATAGGCTACTAAATTTTGTTATATTAGCAAGATAAAAATAAACTATACTGATATTCCAGTGAAAACATAAAGTCATTACATGACTTTCAGTTAATTTCACTGATTTTGCATTTCTCTTTCTTATTTTACAAATGTAGACTGAGCAACTGAACTGAACTGATTTACAAAGTTGTGTTAATTTCAATTATACAGGTAAGTGAATCAGTTATACACATTTATGCACCACTTTTTTTTAAAAAAGATTCTTTTCCTATATAGGCTATTAAAGAGTATTAAATAGAGTTCCATGTGCTATACAGCAAATTATTAATAGTTATCTATTTAATATATGGTAGTGTGTATATGTCAATTGCAACTTGCCAATTTATCTTCTCCACCCCTTAGCCTCTGGAACCCATGAGTTTGTTTTCTCCATCTGTGACATTGCTGCTGCTGCTGCTAAGTTGCTTCAATCATGTCCAACTCTGTGTGACCCCACAGATGGCAGCCCACCAGGCTCACCTGTCCCTGGGATTCGAGTGGGGTTGCCATTTCCTTCTCCAATACGTGAAAGTGAAAAGTGAAAGTGAAGTCACTCAGTCGTGTCCAACACTCTGCAACCCCATGGACTGCAGCCTACCAGGCTCTTCCATCCACGGGATTTTCCAGGCAAGAGTACTGAAGTGGGTTGCCATTGCCTTATCTGTGACTCTTTTTGTAAATAAGTTCATTTTGTAAATAAATTTATTTTGTAAATAAGTTCATTTGTACCTTTTAAATTTTAGATTCCACATATAAGTGGTATCATATGATATTTGTCTTTCTGTGTCTGAGTGACAATCTCCAGGTCCATCTATGTTGCTGCACATGGTATTATTTGTTCATTATTTTGTGGCTGGGTAGTATTCCGTTGAATAGAGGTACCACGTCTTCTTTGTCCATTCCTCTGTTGATGAACATTTAGGTTGCTTCCATGTCCTTGGATTTGTAAACAGCATTACAGTGAACACCAGGGTGCATGTATCTTTGCAAATTATGATTTTCTCTGGGTGTGTGCCTAGGAGCAGGACTGCTGGACCACATCATAACTCTATTTTTAATTTTTTAAGGAACCTCTACACTGTTCTCCAATAGTGGCTGTACCACTTACATTCTCACCAATAGTGTAGGAGGGTTCCCTTTTCTCCATACCCTCTCCAGCATTCATTGTTTATAGATTTTTTGATGATGGCCATTCTGATTCGTGTGAGAACCTTATTGTGGTTTTGATTTACATTTCTCTAATAATTAGTGATGTTGAGCATCTTTTCATGTACTTTTTGGCCATTGTGTGTCTTCTTTGGAGAAATGTCTGTTGAGGTCTTCTGCCCATTTTTTGATTGGTTTATCAATTTTTTATGATATTGAGCTGCATGAGCTATTTGTATATTTAGGAGATTAATCTTTTGTTGGTTGGTTTGATTGCAAATATTTTCTCCCATTCTGAAAGCTGTCTTTTTGTTGTGTTTATGGTTTCCTCTGTTGTGCAAAAGCTTTTAAGTTTAATTAGATACCATTTATTTATTTTTGTTTTTATTTCCTTTATTCTAGGAGGTGGATTAAAAAGATCTTGCTGTGATTTATGTCAGAAAGTGTTCTGCCTATGTTTTCCTTGAAGAGTTTTATAGTGTCTGACCTTGCTGCTGCTGCTGCTAAGTCACTTTAGTCGTGGCCGACTCTGTGCGACCCCACAGACGGCAGCCCACCAGGCTCCCCCGTCCCTGAGATTCTCCAGGCAAGAACACTGGAGTGGGTTGCCATTTCCTTCTCCAATGCATGAAAGTGAAAAGTGAAAGTGAAGTCGCTCAGTCATGTCCAACTCTTAGCGACCCCATGGACTGCAGCCTACCAGGCTCCTCCATCCATGGGATTTTCCAGGCAAGAGAACTGGAGTGGGGTGCCATTGCCTTCTCCAAGTGTCTGACCTTAAATGGTCTTTAATCCATTTTGAGTTTATTTTTGTATATGGTGTTGAGGAATGTTCTAATTTCTTCTCTCTTTTTTTTAACATGTAGCTGTTCAATTTTTTCAGTACCACTTATTGACAAGACTGTTTTTTCCTCCATTGTATATTCTTGCCTCCTTTGTCATAGATTAGGAGACACATCTACTGAAAAACCAAGAGGTTTTATTGGGAAGAGGCGCCTGGGTGGACAGCAGTAGGGTAAGGGAACCCAGGAGAACTGCTCTGCCATGTGGCTGCCAGTCTTGGGTTTTGTGGTGATGGGATTAGTCTCTGGGTTGTCTTTGGCCAGTCATTCTGACTCCGAGTCCTTCCTGGTGGTGCATGCATTGCTCAGCCAAGATGGATGTCAGCAAGAGGGATACTGGAAGGTGGTCAGAGACGTGGTGTCACCTTTTGACCTTTCCTGAACTCTTCTGGTTGGTGGTGGCTTAACAGTTCCATGTTCCTTATGAGAACCTCCTGCTGTAAAACAGCTCATGCAAATGGTAACTGTGGTGCCTGGCCAGGGTGAGTGGCTTCAGTCAGTGTGCTTCCCCAACAGCTTCAGCTCCTCCTCTGGGTGATTTCCTAGCATGGGATCTGTCTGCATCATCCTGGATCACTGCAGTGGGTTCTGGCACCCACTGGAGGATTTCCTAGTAGCAGAGTTTTCTGTACTTTCCCAGGACAGTGGTGCAGGTCCTGGTATCTGCCGATGGAGTGCCTGGTTGGGGAGTGATCCATGCCCTCCTAGGATAGCTAGGTGGGTCCTGGCACCAGTTGGCAGTATCCGCACCCTCCTTGCACAGTGTAGGCAGGTTCTGGGAACTGCTGGTGGAGCTGCTAGTGCAGGGAGCTGTCTGCACCCTTATAAGTCAGTGGGGGTGGGTCCCAGGGCACGCTGGTGGAGTGGCTAGTGGCTGGAGCATCTGTGCCCTTCTAGGTCAACAGTGGTGGGCCTGGCATCTGCCTGTGAGTCTGGAAGAGGCGGCCAGTGCTAGCCTCTGAAGCCCAAGATGGCAGCAGTGACTCACTGCAGCTGGAGCTCCTGCAGGGAGAGTCTTATAGCCTAGGAGCACCCACAGGGAAAGAAATTCCTATAGTGGTCCTGCCCCTCTCCTTATGCGCCTCCCAACAACAGTGCCTTGTGTTTCTGGTGGGCCAAGGCTTCTTCCTAGTCCATCCTGAGTTGCGATGGCCTGACCTTTTCAGGCTGTTTCCACACCTAACCTTGGTTCTGTCCCTGGGACTGAACTTCATAGTCTGAACTTTGGCCACCAACCCCCACCCTCACCGATAGGAGTATCTCAGGTTGTGGGTACCTGGTGGCGGTGCCAACCCTCTGTACAGGTTCCTCTCCATTTTGCCCTCCACAGACTGGTTGCTGCTTTCCCTTCGGAAGTTTCCAAAATTCTCCCTCCATCTAGTCTAATCTCTCCGCTGGTGAGGAGCCTTCCCAAGGTTTGGGAACCTTTCCTCCTTCCTGGGGCACAGGCCTCGGTCTGGTTCCTTCTTTATTCTTTGTCTTTTTTCCCCTACCCAGTTTTGTAGAGGTTTTCTTGTCTTTTCGGTCCTCTGAGGTCTTCTGTCTACATTTAGTAGCTGTTCTGTGTGAATCGTCCCACCTGTAGATATAGTTTCAGTGTGTCTATGGAGGGAGGTAAACTCTGCTTCCTACTCCTTTGCCATCTTGGACTTGACCAGGATTTATTTTTTCTAATGGATGCTTTTTGGGAGTATGTTTACAAGTTTATCACCTTCTTTAGGGAAGGGCCTTCTTTGAACATGCTCTTACCTTTAATAAGTAATTCAAGAAACATAGTCTCTTGGTCTGGCTAAATGTTAGAAAACAGTGTAATCCCAGGGAAAGTATTTAATTGGGAAATTGACCCAGAACCCAATTTAGCATCATCATCTAGGCCAGACAGGGCCAGGCTGACGTCAGCAGGGTCTGGCTGCCTCAGGAGCTGGGGACAGAGCTTGCTTGATTAAGATGTTTCCTGGGAAATGAAATTAAGCCTAATGATTTCCAATGGAAGGGACTGCTAATTGGGGAGGCAATACTGCTTAATTGGGACACCTGCAGGTAATTAAAGGCTCCCTCCCGATGGCCTTCTCTGTACTTACGACTCTGGGAGGTTAAGACAATGTGGAGGATATAGATGCCCTTGGCCCCTCTGCTATGTCTTGGCCTTGACCCTCTGTCCAAGTCCTTTCAACCAGGCCAGTTTTCTACTCCTTGACAAAAATGCTTTGCATGAGGCCTTCTATGGACTTTCAGGGGCTTGAGTGAGCTATGGTATCTGATGCTAACCTGCTGCTGGGGAGTCCAGTGAGCTCCCTGAAAGTGGGAAAAAAAGGCAACATGGTAACATGGCAGCACTTGACATCAGACCCCAGAGGCCTCTGTATCAAGTGACTCAGACGAATGAGACTTAAGATTAAAGATGTCACCTTCTGCAGAGATAGGCATGCCCAGCCCCATGTGGGAGGGGAGCCCTGGTGGAAAATCCTCTGGATTAAGATTTGGATAAACTGATTTTTAGATCCAAGTCTACTGCCCATGAGCATTGTGACTCACCTTTTTGGGCCTCAGTTTTTTCAACTGTAAAATGAAAATGATTCTAGTTATGGACAAGGACAATGTAAAAATCCTGTCACTCTAGGTGCTGGGTAAGGGACTGGAGAAGGATAAGCTTTTAAAATCTATGTTCTGGGGAACTTACTCTGGTGGGGTAGACAAACCTGTAAATCAACACTTGCCATGTGGTGTTACAGGTCATACTAGACAATGGAGGAGCAGACCTGTTATCAGAGAAGAACAGAGACAGCTTTAGAGGGAGGGAACATTTCGATGAGTGTTTATGAACAGATAAGGCAGAGGGAGAAAGCATCCCAGGCAGGGAGAAGGGCATATATAAAGGCCTGGCTATGCAAACCTCATGCGGGCACAACCCAGGAGTAGTCACTGTGATGCATTTCTGTTGAGTGGAAGGATGTGTGTCTTGGGGAAAGAAAGAGTGAGGGGAATATGGCAAGTCTCCTACATACAGGGGAGCTCTGTTCCAAGAGAATGTTCATAAGTCCATCAGAGTTGGCCTAGGTACCCAATTGGCTACCACAATAAGCTATATAATACTGTACTGTGATAGGTTTATTCATACAAATAGTACATAAAAAGGAGATAAACACATAAATAAAACATTAAAAATTTACAGTACTGTGCCTTGAAAAGTACAGTACTATAACAGCTGGCATATAGCGGCTGGCATCTAGTGAACAGGTAAGAAGAGTTACTGACTGGAGGAGGGAGAGGAGGTGGAGGATGGTGGAACTGAAGGACCATCAGCAATGAGAGACGGAGGGCAAGCTGCAATTTCACTCATGCCTGATGTTGATGGAACATATGTTCGCATCTTTGAGAGTCTGCAACTTCAAGGTTTGTATATAGGGTCATACTGTATGAGACAGTGCAGGTCACAGGAGATCATGGATCATGAAGGCCATCTACATTACTCCAGGGAGCTTGTTTGTACTTTTTCTAATAGGCAATGGATGGTTGTTGAAGAGTGTTCAGTGTGGGAGTGACAGAGTCACAGTTGAGTTTGGGAAAAGTCAGTCTGATAGAAGTGTGGTCCTAATGGGGGAGCTAGATTAGAGAGGCCAGGCTGGGGGCAGGGAAGCAGCTACAACAGTCTGGAAGAGGAGTGGCGAGTCCCTAAGTTCAGGCAAAGCCAGTGGGCAGTGAGAGGAGGGAACAGTTTGAGTCTGTATCATGGATTGCTTTGTATGCTGCTATTTGTAGTTTTAGGTTTTGGGGAACTCTGTAATCTGCCCCAGGAAAGTGCTTGCTTCCCTTTCAGCCAAAGGCGCCTTGTTTGCCTGCTCTAACCCTTTGCTCTGCAGAGAGCTTCCCAAGACTCGATTTTCCAAAGGCGACTTTGGCAAGGCTTGGGATACCCTACTCAATGTCTGCAGACAAGAGGAGTGAGAAGGACAAGAATTTGAGGCTCTGGCTTTCCTAGGATGCTTAGGAAAGAGAACTCTGGCAACAACACACAGGAATGCAGCCCAGTGCTCAAGTTTCAGTAGTTCTGGAAAAAACACTTGATTGAAAAGCCGCGGAGATGGGGAAGCACAAAGGTGAGCTGGAGCCACGGGTAATTGCAGTTTTCACTGTGACCGTCATCTCATGTTCTCTCCTTTTGTAGCCGGCAGTTTGGGTAATAGACACGGTATTCATGCCACAATGGATGAGGTAGGGGCCCATTTCCAATTTTTAAAAAGAGCTATTCCCAAGGGTTGGGTCAACTTAGAGTCTTGGTACAGGCTGTTGGTGCCAGTGCAAACTCCTGGGACTAGAGCTGTTACCTTCTAGGCTCCATCAAAAAATATCTTCAGTGTTGAAGTTTTTTGAAGTGTTCAATTATGATTCTCTATGAAGTGCTTCTTTGAATAGCCCATGTGCAGAGTGTGAATTAATGGGGCTGAGGTAAGCTAGCAGGGGATTTTCTTGCTTTTCCATCTGAAGAAACAGAGACCCATCCCTCCCCTCCTAATTGTTACAATACTGATTCTCAGGACCGCCCCTTCACAGAGAATGCCTTAGACTGAGCTTGGAAGGTATGTGTCCATGTAAGAAGTATTACTTGGTACGTTTTCAGAATTCTCATTCCTAAGTGAAGTTCAGTTCCTTTCAGCTTGTTTTCTTTCTTTCTGAAGTCCTAAGTTAAAAGAACCCCATTAGAGCAGGGGTCTGAAGGGGCCTTTCTTGTTTGGGGAACCACAGGCTGACCTGGCTTTTCTTTCCAGCCTCTTGAGGTCGGGAGCCTTGGTCCCTCCCCTGTGGCCTCCTTGTGCCCAGGCAGAGAAGCACATAGAATTTCTTTAGGGCAGTCTCTTCCACTGACCATGTGACACTGATTTCACCCAAGCTGTGGGAGAGTCAGTCTTATCATCTTAGAATATACTTACTTATTCTGGGAAAGTGTTTTCTGAGTGGGAAACTACTATAAGTTTACGCCCAGTAAAGAGTAGCTTTATTGTGTCCAACTCTTTGCAACCCCATGGACTATAGCCCACCAGGCTCCTCTGTCCATGAAATCCTCCAGGCAAGAATATTGGAGTGGGTTTCCATTCCCTTCTCCAGGGGATGTTCCCGACGCAGGGATTGAACCCAGGTCTCCTACATGGCAGGCAGATTCTTGACCATAAACCACAGAGAGGGCTGTCCTGCCTAAGTAACTTCCCATTGGGCCTACTTGATTGGCCGTAATTCAGCCTTTCTGGACTGCTGTGGCCTCTTTTTCGTTGTTGTCTGTGTCAGCGGTAGTAATCACTTGTCTTGGTCCCACCTTAGGAGCACAGCACAGACTGTGCCTCTGATGGGGATGCTCTTTTTCTCCACATCCAGGTAATTCTTGCTCATCCTTCAGTTGGCCCTAGGGAGGTCTTGTCTGACCCTTAATCTAAATCAGGTACTCTCTCTTCACGCTACTATCCATCCATCACTCCCAATTCACAGCCCTGATTAAAATTTGTTGGGCCATGTCTGCATGTTGAAATTACTGACTTTGTCTGCCTAGACTCTAAACTCCCAAGGGCAAGTACCTTGTCGGTCTTATTCTCCAGTAGATTATAGTTTATAATGCAGTGCCTGGAACATAACAGGTACTTAACAAACATCTTTTGAGGAAATGAATGGCAGATGTAAACTTTTAGTCCAGTGTGGCAGCCAAGGTGGACAGAGCTGGAAAGCATAAGCCACAGTGCAGAAGGTCTAGGTCTGGTCCCTCCAGAAACAATGATGGATGCACTGCTTCTAGAACCTCATTGCGCCTACCATAGAGGGGCCATCAGAGTAGGGCAAAGAGGTTCATGCCAGGGCTGCCATGCTTCTGACTCAGTAGTAGTTCTGCTTTGGTGTCTCCCATCTTCTCAAAGTCTTGACAGTGCCCTCGGTGTTTTCTTCCATTCCTGCAGGGTTGGGTGGTCTCATGGGCTGGGAGCCAGGGTGTGGAAGGAGAAGGGTAGAAATGTTTGTGGCCAGATTGGAGGCTGGCGGAGCCATTTTCTTAGCAGGATATCTGTTGATGAACTAGCTAAGAGCCAGTTGTGAGAGGTTATTAATCTCAATTAAGCCTGATTAGGATGTGATTGGGTTTGAACTGAGGCTGTCCAAGCCAAGCCTGGCCTATTTGACAGTCTGCTCAATAGCAGGCTTATATCACACAGGCTGGCTTCCAGAGCCCCTGGCACCTCTGGGAACGAGGGTCCAGATGCAGTGACTATTCAGGACCCCAGCCCCAGGAGGCATCCCGGATTGTGGGAACCTAACTGCTGCTCACTTCTTGGGAAGATGTGACATTCACAACAGGGAGACTGTTAATTGTCACAATTATGAGATTACTACCCTGCAGAAAGACATTTTTATCATGTTCCTACTGAGGATGTATTGGGAGAGGACATGGTGCTCAGTGTTGGGCCAGGGCAGCAAGTTGGCCTGAGCAGCTTCCTGGCTTCTGCTGAGGGGCAGGTGGTTTCCTTAACAGCAGGGGTGTTGGCTGGGCCTGGCAGGCTGCTCAGGGCTCCAGCTGTTGAAAATCATGGCTCAACCGTTGTGATCATATAGAACAATGAATGAGGTCATTAGTGTGTGGGCCAGACAGGATGGGCCAATCATGAAACTATTAGTCCAAGGCTGGACTGCAGAGGCCTGGGGAACTATTAACTACTGAACAGTAGGGAAATGTTAGCAGTCATACCCCTGTTTTTGTATGTAAATGTGTTTGAACTAAAGTCAAAACTGGCTAGGTGGCCATTGAACAACAGACATGTGTTATAAGACTGTGTTTGTTCTCAGAGAACTGAAACTATAACAAAATCCTTGAAGCTTCTTACCATTTAAACATATTATTAAATGACATGGTCATGTTTCATATGTTATTTAAAATAATAAAATTTACTTTTATCAAGATAATATGTACTATGCCATGCTCAGTCACTTCATTCATGTCTGACTTTCTAACCCCATGGACTGTAGCCCAACAGGCTGCTCTGTCCATGGGATTTTTCAGGCAAAAATACTGGAGTAGGTTGCACAGTCATGAAATACTTACAATGAAAAGTAGTAGTCAAATGTCCTTCCCTCATCCCTTTTTAGTTATGTCCCCCAGAGTCAGCTGCTTTCCATATCTTTAATATTTTGGGGGAGCTTAACTCTGTGTTTATAGATAATATGCTAATACTGCCATTTCTTTCTGTTTATTTATTTATTGAGATAGAGTTAAGGTACAATATTATGTTACAGGTGTACAACACAGTGATTCACAATTTTTAAAGATTGTACTCCATTTATGGTTATTATAAAATATTGACTATATTCCCTGTGTTGTACAATATGTCCTTGTAACTTATATATTTTACCATTTCTTAATTTACCCACTTTAGACATTATTGCATTCTTTTTAGAGTCTGAGTGGGTTTAGAATACCCACACACAGTCCTCTACCTACTGTCCACTTCTCACCACACTGCTACTTTCCCATCCTTCCAGTATGATTGTGTAGTACATTTTATTTGAATTTGAAATCAATGGTTGCATGACTGTGATTAGTTTATGGACAAGCTAAGTACAGTACTACAATGTTCTTTTTGGAGGAGTTTTTTTTTTTTTTTTTTTAATTTTTATTTTTTGTTTAATGCTTATTCCATTTCACAGCACTGCATTGGTTCTGCCATACATTGACATGAATCAGCCACAGGTGTGGACGCTCTCCCCATGTTAAAGCCCCCTCCCAC
>SJYC01080179.1:0-21506 GCA_006408675.1 Madoqua kirkii
TTTTGTTTTGTTTTTCTAGAGTTAATGTCTCCCCCCTCCTACTTTTTACTTGCAGAATTTTCTTTTTATATAACCTTCATTTCTTTTTCATTAGCAACCTCTATAGTTCTATCACAGTTTTTTCTAAATACACACATAGATAGCCTATCAATTCTGTCATGTTGGTTTTCTTCTGGAGTCCTCCTTTCCAGAAGCTTCGATTATCTTGCTTTTTCTAAACTGATTATTCTCTAGGCCTGTGGCACAGTGTCACCCAGAAATAGTAACAGCTTTCCTGTTTCAGAGCCCTTAAGTTTTGAGTTCTTTCAACTCTGAAAATGAACTTGTTTATACTCACGTGAATGATAGCTTAGCTGGTTAAGAAATCTCAGGTTAAAAACTTATTTGAAATCATTAATCCACTATCTTTTGCATCCCATGTTCAGTTGTCTCCCTTTTTTTTTGGTCTTTCTAGAAAAGAGAGAGGAAACTAGGTGAAAACTCTTGTTTTGGGGTAAATCCTTTGTTTTCCAAGGTTTTTATTGATTTTATTTGAGCTATCTTATTTTTACTTTTAGATTTCTTTTTTGCAACTCTGTTCTCTTAACAAAGAGAATCTTATTTTTTTTTCTTGGATGTAGTATCTATTTTTTATGAAAATTTTGACATTTGTTTCTCTTGATTAGCTTAGTTTACCTGTTTTTTACTTTTCTCTGTTTGTTTTGATCTACTTTTCATATCAGAAAAATTCCTCAAATGTTAAATGATCTTTGGTTGGGTATTATTGCATAATAGGGTCCTGGAAAACCTGGTTACTCTGTGTGTGTGTGTGTGTGTGTGTGTGTGTGTGTGTGCGTGCGCGCGCGCACGCATGTGATGCATATCTGTTGGTACACTTTACTCAAGTGATACCAGGTAAATGTAGAAATCTGGACATGTTTTCTCTGGAAATGAATCCTCTAGTCTCCAGCCTGTGAGTGGAATGCTTTGTTTTCAGCCTTCTGAGAACAAAGTAAAGGAATGGAAACTGCAGACTTAAGCTACGTTTATCTCTAATATGCCAGCTGTTCTTGAGTCCAAAGCCTGTCTGGATGGATTTCTCCAGAGAATAAACCTTTGGCAATTGGGTGGGTGGACTTAGTCCCCTGGCTCTTTGGGGTTGTGAAGGCACAATAATTCTGTATTCTGACTTTTTGTGAGTCCTCTTATTTTCAACTTTGTGTCTCACGCTACCCACCTACTGCCTTTGATGGCACCTAGAACCTTAGATTCTGAGCCTTTCCAAGGTCTGTGTTGGGGTGAGGAAAGAAGGGATTAGTTTGTATACCATGGGTGTCTCTATTTTGTGGATGCATTGGTGGTTGCTTTTTTTGCCTAGCTATGTAGATTACCAACCCTGCATCTACTTGCTATCTTCCCCAAATCTGTAGAAAATGTTTATTCTCTGGTACCTCCTTTCTCATTCTCTTTTCCCTTGGTAGTTATACTTAAAATTTACTCTGCTATTATTTTAGTGGGGTTTTCAGAAGAAGAAGAGATAAATGCTTGTGGTCAGTGGGTTGTATTTAACTGGAAGTTTTATGTTTATGGTTTTGTTCTTTCCCAAATTGAATATGTAGTTGACTGGCTTAAGTCCAGGGAGTACTGTGGAGACTAAAGATGTACTGCTTTGGGCTCACAAAATAGTTCTCCTCTTTTTCTAAACTGTACACAGTTTATATGATTTTTTCCCCCTCTTGTTATAGGCTTTTGGTTTTTTTTCTTTCATAATCTAATATTGAAGTATTTGTAAAAATAAGAAACTATAGACAAATGAAGTAAACCTTGTAAAGCTGCAATATTTTTAGGAAGCAAGGTCAGCCAGTAAGACTGAAGTATTTGTCCACCGATTAGGAAAGTCCAGCTTTGGGGTGTGAAGGCAGTCCAGAGATAACAGGGTATAACATGCAAAGACACAGACATGGACAAAAAGGGCTCTTGGTAGATTTGTTGTTGTTGTTTAGTTGCTAAGTCATGTCCGACTCTTTGTGACCCCATGGACTGTAGCCCACCAGGCTCCTCTGTCCATGGAATTTCCTACACAAGAATACTGGAGTGGGTTGCCATTTCCTTCTCCAGGGAATCTTCCTGACCCAGGAGATTGACCCTATGTCTCCTGTCTGGCAGGTAGATTCTTTACCAGTGAGCCACCTGGGAAACCCCCCGTTGGTATTAACAGGTAGAAGAGGTTAAAAAAATGAGGTTGACACTGTGCTTCTCTCCAACTTCCTTCCCTTCCAGTGTGTCTGTAGGGTTCTAGCAACCACACTGATGGGGGCTCTTTACATCCTTCGGCACCCAGTCTAGATAACTCCTCCACTGGGAAACCTTCCTTCTTCTGTCCTTTGAGTGTGTGTGTGTGCATGCTCAGTCATGTCCAATTCTTTGTGACCCCATGGAGCCCACCAGGCTTCTCTGTCCATGGGATTTTGCAGGCAAGAATACTGAAATGGGTTGCCATTTATTCCTCCAGGAGACCTTCCCAACTCAGGGATCAAATCCACATCTCCTGTGGCCTGTGCATTGGCAGGTGGATTCTTTACCACTTTAGCAACCTGGAAGCCCTTCTTCTGTCCTGGTCAGGGCTAATTTCTTCTCACACAATTAGCCCTTGAATAATAAGAGTCTGAACTGCATAGGTCCTCTTACCATGTAGATTTTTTTGATAGTAAATACTAAGGTACTATGGGATCCATGGTCAACTGAGTCTGCAGATGCAGAACCTCAGATGCAGAAATGCCCCATATACAGGGGCACTATGAATACAGAGGCAGGGGCACTATGAATACAGAGGGTGGACTAAATTTTTACTTGCGTTTTGCATTGTGTGGAGGGTTTGAACTCCTACTGCCACATTGTTCAAGGGTCAACAGTATATTTTGACCATGTTTTCTCTTTTTTCCCCCAAACCCTCTTGTGGTGGTTTCTTCTGTGGCCTATGGAGCTCTTCTGTGACCTGGTAGGGTCTCTTCTGGACTTCTGGGTCCTTAGAAAAAACTAAGTACATGGATGAGCTGGTCATACTCTCTGGCCACTGGGTCAGGTGCAAGGGCTTGTCTGAAGGGGGTCAGCATGCCTAGCATGGGACTTAGGTCTTGGCATTAATATCATGGCACATCTGTGTTGAGGCACTTCCCTGCCCTCCCACCACACCATGTTTTCCTATGGAGCATGGCCAAGCTTGGCAGCATCATAGGGAGCAGCATTCTTCCAGAGCTTCCTCCCACTTCCTTCTCACTATAGCAAATATCCTCCCCTTGCCTCACTCATTGAAATGTGAGTTCCTTAAGGGACCCTATTTGATTTATCATCACAACCTCACTGACAAGGAGCCCAGTGCCTGAAACATAGTAGGCACTTAGTCAGTGTTTATGGAATGACTTGTAAATAATTTTGCCTAAAACTTTTGTAGTGCATATAATTTGCAAGGGCCTCCATGCTACAGCATGCAAATTATAGAAACAAACAAATGAACATTGGGAAGATTGCAAATCATAAATCTTAAGGGATTTACAGATAGCCTTATTAATCTTATGAGCCTCTTAAGATTATATGCAAAATCTTGTGTATTTTTGGTTCAGTTCAGTTCAGTTGTATCTGACTCTTTGCAACCCCATGAACTGCAGCATGCCAGGTTTCTCTGTCCATCACCAGCTCCTGGAGCTTACTCAAACTCATGTCCATTGAGTCAATGATGCCATCCAACCATTTCAGCCTCTGTTGTTTCCTTTCCTCCTGCCTTCACTTTTTCCCAGCATCAAGGTTTTTTCAAATGAGTCAGTTCTTTGCATCAAGTGGCCAAAGTATTGGAGTTTCAGCTTCAGCATCAGTATTTCCAGTGAATATTCAGGACTGATTTCTTTTAGGATGAACTGATTGGATCTCCTTGCAGTTCAAGGGACTCTCAAGAGTCTTCTCCAACACCACAGTTCAAAAGCATCAATTCTTTGGTGCTCAGCTTTCTTTATAGTGTCTTTTTCTGGAGACAAGTTTTCACAGCTTTACCTTTAAAAGGTTAAGAACCGCTGAGAAAGTGAGGCTTGGAGTTACACACCCATACATCTGAGTGTGCTTCAAGGTGGGAAGTGCTCTATCAGTGCACGGCATTATTTTTGTGTGTCTGTCAGTGTCATCCTTCTGAGCTGACCATCCTTTTCCTTGCCATTCTTTCTTGGAAAAACAAGGCTTTTGGATCTATGGATGCAAGATATCTTTGGGTCTATGGTTACTGGAAATTAATGCTGGAATCAGATTCAGAGTCTCTGAGTCTAGTGCCTGAGTCTGAAGCTCCAGGTGACTCAAGGAGACTTTTAGGTTAATAACTAACTGGATTAGATAGAGCATTTTGTTTCACAAACATGAACATAATTTGTTCTTATTTACTTTTAAATTATAAATGATTATTCCGTAGTTTTTTCCTTCGTTTTAAACAGGCTCTTGAAAACATTGCTTTAATGAAAAATAAAACCTAAAAGCAGCTGCAGTGTTGGTATGTAATGACTGAAGTATAATTAAGAGTTATAATTATTCCCAATTAGGCATTTGGAATGCTAAAGTAGGGACCCCAATCAGCTGAACCCAGGCAAGGTAGCATCAGGCCTGAGTCAGGGACAGGATTCCTTTTCCTCCTGCCTTCACTTTTTCCCAGCATCAAGGTTTTTTCAAATGAGTCAGTTCTTTGCATCAAGTGGCCAAAGTATTGGAGTTTCAGCTTCAGCATCAGTATTTCCAGTGAATATTCAGGACTGATTTCTTTTAGGATGAACTGATTGGATCTCCTTGCAGTTCAAGGGACTCTCAAGAGTCTTCTCCAACACCACAGTTCAAAAGCATCAATTCTTTGGTGCTCAGCTTTCTTTATAGTGTCTTTTTCTGGAGACAAGTTTTCACAGCTTTACCTTTAAAAGGTTAAGAACCGCTGAGAAAGTGAGGCTTGGAGTTACACACCCATACATCTGAGTGTGCTTCAAGGTGGGAAGTGCTCTATCAGTGCACGGCATTATTTTTGTGTGTCTGTCAGTGTCATCCTTCTGAGCTGACCATCCTTTTCCTTGCCATTCTTTCTTGGAAAACAAGGCTTTTGGATCTATGGATGCAAGATATCTTTGGGTCTATGGTTACTGGAAATTAATGCTGGAATCAGATTCAGAGTCTCTGAGTCTAGTGCCTGAGTCTGAAGCTCCAGGTGACTCAAGGAGACTTTTAGGTTAATAACTAACTGGATTAGATAGAGCATTTTGTTTCACAAACATGAACATAATTTGTTCTTATTTACTTTTAAATTATAAATGATTATTCCGTAGTTTTTTCCTTCGTTTTAAACAGGCTCTTGAAAACATTGCTTTAATGAAAAATAAAACCTAAAAGCAGCTGCAGTGTTGGTATGTAATGACTGAAGTATAATTAAGAGTTATAATTATTCCCAATTAGGCATTTGGAATGCTAAAGTAGGGACCCCAATCAGCTGAACCCAGGCAAGGTAGCATCAGGCCTGAGTCAGGGACAGGACGTGGGAGAGAAAGCAGTTGACTTGGGGGCCCCCTGGGATGGGACCCTAGGGATTGATTCCCTGTGTGCTGTGGGTTGGAGGAGACATGGTCCCAACCTCCCCAAACTCTGGGAGGAAAGAAAGCTCTGCTGAGTGGAGGATGTTTCTGAATAATGTTTCCCTCAAGACCTCTGAGTCTTACCTAGCTGAGAACAGACAGACATCCTGGCAGAGCCTCCTCCCCTAATGAAAGTGTAACTGACTTGAGGGCATACCAGGGATCAATATTCCCTCCCCTTATTGCCCTCAGAGGTCCCATGACCTGGTGGATCTCCATGCTTCAGCCCTCCTACTCTTGTAATTTTGTGCTGCCCTATCCATAGTCACCTTCTCATGGCTCTGCTAGAAACTGTTACTGTTAATATCACCACCTTCTTTTTTCACAGTTGACGTGGCCAAGGTTTCATGATCCCATGGCCCTGCTTTTAGCTTATGAATGAACCTGAGCTATGACCCAATTTCATGGTCCTAACATGGAGAGTTTGAGAAGGCAATGGCAACCCACTCCAGTACTCTTGCCTGGCAAGTCCCATGGACGGAGGAACCTAGTGGGCTGCAGTCCATGGGGTCGCAAAGAGTCAAACACAACTGAGCGACTTTCCTTTCACTTTGCACTTTCATGCATTGGGAAATGGCAACCCACTCCAGTGTTCTTGCCTGGAGAATCCCAGGGACAATGGAGCCTGGTGGGCTGCAGTATGGGGTCACACAGAGTCGGACACGACTGAAGTGACTTAGCAGCAGCAGCAGCAACATGGAGAGTAGGGAGTCAGTGTCTAAATTGTCTGGTTTACTGGGCTGGTCCTCCTGCGATATTATTTCTCCTTGAGCCCTTCCTGCTGCGGGTGGTATTGGTGCCTGGATGGGTGTGAGTAGGAGGCATATCTGAGCAGTGACATACCTGGTAGACCCATGGCAGAGCCGTGCTGAGATGTGGCTGGAAAGGCCCCATTCTATCAGGTCACAGCAGTGGATTTGCCACTGGAGTTTTATCTATCAGTGTAGGGCAGAGTGGGCCCTCTGGGGATTTTGAATAGGGAAGAGATCTGGCCAGAACTGGGCTCAGGAAGATTTGTCAGGCATCCTGTTTGTGAGGGGTCGATAGGTGGGGAGAACCTGGAAAGAGAAAGATGTATGGAGACCACTCCTGCAGTCCAGGGGAAAGTGGGGATGAACTGGGGGCAGGCTGGCTGTGGGCCAATAGAATGGTTAGGCTGTGAAGTAGGGTGCGGGAAGTGATAAGAGAGACCAGGTGACTACCAGGATGGTATGGTGTAGGGGCCTGGGAGGAGGCAAGCAGTCAGCCATGTTGGGGCTGGGATATCTTGAACTTAGTTAATTGGAAACATTAAGAGAGAGAAGAGGAGGTGAGACTGGGTGATAGCAGGGAGAACATGAGTTTGGGATGAGTCGTGATCTGAGAATGTCCATTTACAAGTGTTCAGCTAGCATTACCAGTATGGGGTCTGGGTTGGAGCATCCTTGGTGAGAGGGCAGGGTGGAAATATAAGAGGGCTGGAGGCCAAGTCCCTGGAGGATGCTGTGTGAACCCAGGGCCAGAAAAGACCCAGTGGGGGCGGGGGGACAGCCCTACTATGTGACCTAATGGCTTTCTTTGGATCTTCATCCATATGGACTGGCAGTAACTGTGTGCGTTGGGTCTGTGGACTTACTGTAACTCTTGTCTCTCAGGCTATGATGGGAAGCTAGTGTGCTGGTCAGCGGGCTCTGACCTTGGAACTGGGTAATCCGAGTTCTCATCCCACCTCTACCACTTCTAGCTGTACAACCCTGGCTCATTTATGTGAGCTTCTGGATGAGTTTCCTTATCTGTAAACTGAGATCATGATTGGGCCTTCCTCACAGGTTCGGGTAACAGATATTTCCTGACCAGCTTTTGTGTGCTGAGCACCATGGGTTTACAGGGACAAGATGTGACACAGTCTGTGCCCTCAAGCCACTCACATAAAGGGAGACAGACAGGACCCCAAGCACAGTAACATGTGGTGGGTGCCACAGAGACGGGGCCAGGGAGTGTGTGTGTGTGTTTACTGAGAAAGAAAGAGTGGGGGTGGGGAGAGGCTGTTTCCTGATTCCTAGAGGGGATGTTTCAGATGAACTTGAAGACTGACCTAGGAGTGAGTCCAGGACTTTTTAACCCCTGGCTGTGCCTGAGAATCACTGGGAAGTCAGGACCCCATAATGATCAATTACATCAGATCGGGGGCACCGGGGGCTAGGCAATTTTAAGGCATGTGACTCGAATGTGTAGCCAAGACTGAAAACAACAGCATTAACAAGAAGAAGGGGGAATGGGGAAGAGAAAGGAAATTCCAGCGGAAAGAACTGCTTGTATTAAAATACCAGAGGGACAAGAGGGAAAGATGACTCAGATAGACTTCAGGATCTCTCTTGTATTCTGTTTTACAAACTGTGGTTCATGACTTTTTAGTGTGGGTCATGAAATGCATTTAGCATGTCATGACCAGCTTTAAAACCAAATAGAATAATGCGGAGTAAAAAACATTGAGGGTTATATATGTTAAGGATCAGCATTTCTTGAAACCTGCATCTCACAAGCCTGTGTGGATGGGTACACTGGGTCTCCTGAAAAACCTGTCTCTTGCTGTGAGCACAGTCCCAGGTTTGTGGGAAACTCTGGTGCGGCTGGACTGAGTGCTGGAGTGGATGGTGGGAGGGATGGGACTGTGAGAGGGACTTGGGCTCTGTTCCTAGACTGGTGGGAGCCTTTTAAGGTTGTACACAGGGAGCAGCGAGGTCACGACTGGGCCTGCAGCCTGGGCAGTGAGAAGTGGGAGGTGAGGCTGCAGTAATGCTCCACGTAACAGGTGGTCAGCAGCCTGCGGAAGGAGCAGAGAGCCTGGGAAATGGAGGAGGACCCCAGGGGTGCACTGATGAGCCTTGGCCTCAGCCCTGGACTTCCCTCTGACTTGCTCCTTCTAGGGCAGGTCTCTGGTCTCCAGCATAGGTGCAGACTGTCCCTGCAGGCCCAGTCATAAGGGCTAATTAAGGACCACTTGTCCACCCTTGATGTTTCCATCTAGAGACTCAGCATCCTTCAGTAATTCAAACAGGGAAGAGAGGAGCTCTGTAATCTTCTTCAAACTGAGGCACAGTTTGGACTTCCTACTTCCCCACATGCAGGAATAGAACAGAGGTAACTCACCCTTTGAGGCAAAATTTCCTTTGTGCTAGTGTCAAACATAAATGTTGGACCCAAAGGTGATGTTCAGAAAGTTCTGGATTGGAAAGTACCCATTTTATTCACCATTTCATGCGTCTTCTCTCTGAACAGGGTTTGTGGGGTCTTACTAGTGCTGGAGGCTAAGGTCTGTGGTAGGAGCAGCCGCAGTGGGCCTGCCACTCACATTGCCCTCTGGGGCTGGCACGGCACAGGTGGTTGTGCTCCATGAGCACAAGTGGATGACAAGTGGTGGCGTGGTGTCGTCCCTCCTCTCGTGGCCCTTCCTTCATGTCAGCCACACTAGGCTGCGCGCTCCCTGGCAGACTCACTCCTGCCTTAGGCCTTTGGTGCCCGCTCTTCCCTGCTTGGAATGTTCATCTCAGATCTTCACAAAGTCTCTGCCCAAATGTCACCCATCCTGCAGGCGACTGTCTAGATATTTTCTCTTCCAATATTTAAACATTTCCCTTGCTTTACTTCTCTTTATCTGTATTAATCCCTAGCTGAAACAGTTTATTTGTCAGTTTTGGGTGCTCTCCCTGATTTAGAGGGCAAGCCTCATGAAGATAGGGACTGTGTCTGCCCACGTCTACCTGGCTTCTGCTGTAGCTCTTGTGCCAGGGCATTTGTAGGGTGTGTGGCATGTGGCAACGGTGTAGAATGAATTTGAGTGGATGAAAGGTTCAGGTGGGGCCTCACTGGTGGATTGACTCATTTATTCATTTTTAAAAGTTGTTGTTCTTCCTTTGTGAATTTTCCTATTTGTTTACATGTTATGGGGAAATATTTATTGAGTTATAGTTCATTTACATGGAGAAGGCAATGGCAACCCACTCCAGTACTCTTGCCTGGCAAATCCCATGGACGGAGGAGCCTGGTAGGCTGCAGTCCATGGGGTCGAGACGAGTTGGACATGACTGAGCGACTTCACTTTCACTTTTCACTCTCATGCATTGGAGAAGGAAATGGCAAGCCACTCCAGTGTTCTTGCCTGGAGAAATCCAGGGACAATGGAGCCTGGTGGGCCGCTGTCTCTGGGGTGGCACAGAGTCGGACACGTCTGAAGCAACTTAGCAGCAGCAGTAGCAGCAGCAGCAATTCATTTATAATATTATACGTTTCATATGTACAATAGAATGGTTTATAATTTTTAAAGGTTATAGTCCATTTATAGTTATTACAAAAATATTTATTGAGTTATAGTTCATTTACATGGAGAAGGCAATGGCAACCCACTCCAGTACTCTTGCCTGGCAAATCCCATGGACGGAGGAGCCTGGTAGGCTGCAGTCCATGGGGTCGAGACGAGTTGGACATGACTGAGCGACTTCACTTTCACTTTTCACTCTCATGCATTGGAGAAGGAAATGGCAAGCCACTCCAGTGTTCTTGCCTGGAGAAATCCAGGGACAATGGAGCCTGGTGGCCGCTGTCTCTGGGGTGGCACAGAGTCGGACACGTCTGAAGCAACTTAGCAGCAGCAGTAGCAGCAGCAGCAATTCATTTATAATATTATACGTTTCATATGTACAATAGAATGGTTTATAATTTTTAAAGGTTATAGTCCATTTATAGTTATTACAAAATATTGGCTATATCCCTGTGTTATACAATCTATACTTTACCATCTGAGCCACCAGGGAAGCCTCTGTGCTTTACAATATATATTTGTAGTTTATTTTATACACAGTAGTTTGTACTTCCTAATCCTCTACTCCCCCTGCCCCTCCCCCCTTTCCTCTCCCCACTGGTAACCACTACTTTGTTCTTTATTTCTCTGAGTCTATTTCTGTTTTGCTATATTTATTTATTTGCTTTATTTTTAGATTTCACAGAGAAGGGATATTGTACGGTATTTGTCATTCTCTGACTTATTTCACTTAGCGTAAGTGAAGTGGACATGCTGCAAGTGGCAAAATTTATCTCTTTTTATGGCTGAGTAGTATTCCATTGTATATATAGACCATGTCTTCTTCATCTGTTGTGGACACAGGTTGCTTTCATATCTTGGCAACTGTAAGTAGTGCTGCTGTGAACTTTGGGGTACATGCACATTTTCCAACTAGTATTTTTGGTTTTCTGTATATATTCTCAGGAGTGAAATTGCTGGATCATATGGTAGATCTATTTTTACTTTTTAAAGAAACCTCCGTATGGTTTTGCAGAGTGGTTATATTAGTTTACAATCCTACCAAAAGTATACACCCACTACACCCTCTCCAGCATTTATTATCTGTGATATTAATTCATTCTTGACTCAACCATGTGCTCAGCATGCTTCTTGCTGGTAAAGGGGGACCTTGGTTCCTATCCTGAATGTTTTGCGGGCTACAGCCACTTACAGCATGACATGCCATGGTTTTGCACCCTGGTATCTTCCCTGGGACCAGAACTCTCTGCTCAGAAGGTGCCCTGCTTCTTTGGGGACTTTAAGTGGCCTCTAGTGATTTGTTCTGGGGACTGACAATAGGTTCTGGGCACCTGTTGAGACCGGTAGAGAAATTATATCCAAACGGGCACTGTGGTTTCGTAAGCAAACCTAATTCACGGACCCCAGGCTTGAGACACACTCATACCTTATTCTCAGCTTCCTCTCACACGTTCCCAATCCCTCCCTCCACCGCAGTGAGGATGAAAATCTACACTTTATTTCTCTGTCATTCGTTCAGCTGGATTTGAGGCCATCGGGAATCCCAGTGCACAGGCTCAGATGTGTGACATGTTTCATTTCTGTAAATCTGAGTTCCCGTTCTACCAGGCTGGTAGAGGCTCAGCCTTGGTCATTCCTGGGTCCTGTCTCTCCCCTGGGAGGTGCCAGGGTGCCAGGTTTTAGGCAGTGCCAAGGGTTTGGGAAGTCCTCAGCCATTGGCCACTGAGATGCTTATCCTCCCAGCCACCTAGTCCTCCAGGCCTGCGCTTCTGCTCTTTCTTTGCCGAGCTTGGAGCCCCTGAGTCTCACGTCCAGAGTGTCTTCTGCAGGAGGTGGCCATTCCTGTACCTACCATGGGTTTTGATAAAGAGAAGTGGGAGGCCCTATTCTGTCCTGAGGGACCAGCTGCTCACAAAGATCTCCATGTAGAAAAGGTAAGTAATAATTCAAGGAAGCGGACCAAGTATTAAAAAGACCAGGACCCCAGAAAGTGAGAATGGGAAAGGTTAGAGACTCGGTGGAGGGCTCCCTGGTGGAGACAGCGGTGAACCTGAACCTGGAAGGTGGGCTGACTCGAGAGTTTACTTTGAGGAGAAATTAATTCCTGTACACATGCAATGCCCAGTCAGCCAATTCCATAGCCAATATGAGGTGAATTTACTCGAAGAAAGAGCCAACTTGAACTACTGAACTCTGCAGGATTTGGAAGAAGTATGGTTGGCAATTTCTGCATTAGTATTCTCCTCCCAGGGCCAACCCGGCCTGATAGAGCTGGGGTGGGATGCGGCCACCCTGGAAGGGATTGCCTCTTTTTCACACAGTGTGTGGCTTTGAAATGTAATGTGACAAGGTCACCTGTCACAGGCCTGAGAAGTTCCTCAGCTGTCGCTTCCAGCTCTGCTCCTGCTGCAAAGGGGCCACGTTAGAATCCAAGCCCAGAGCGAATGGATCTGGAGTTCACTGAGGTGGCCGGTGCTTTTTATAGCTTTCATTGGGTTTTGAGTGGTTCAGGGAGCTGACAAAACACCTCTCAAGGCAACGGCTTCACTGGACACCGTGTTTTGAAAAGGATTCAATTACATTTAAATGATGGCATTTTGAGTATTTTTCACATTCTGTACCCTCTGTCTTCCTTTTTACTTTCTATAGGAAAAGTGCACATGTGAATTAAAATTGCCTAGGAAAGTCTAGGCATAAATATTAAAATGTTTGACTGCTGGTTAAAGGGAATTTAGGCCTGTATTTTCTCTTTGTTGCAGAAACTTGCCTTTTTAGTTCTTCCAGGCTTCAGAAAATGTCCTTCTTGGTGCTTTCCCCCTCTTTCTTTAGCTATCCGTGTGCCCCTCCATTCTGCCCCCACCTCTGAGTTTGGTGGTCTTGTGAACAAGACCATCACATACAAAGCAAGGGGTCAAACTCCAGCGCCCATAGGGTCCAGCAGGTAAATAAATGAGTGGCATAGGCTGGGGAGCCTGGAGTAAGCTGGAGGGGTCATGCCTATCCAGAAGGACAGAGATGGTGGCTGCAGGAATGCATCCCCAGGTGTCCAGGTGTCCAGTGGGTTTTAGAATGCAGGCAGCTAGGAAGTAATACCACTCTCTAAACTGAATAAAAACCACTAGATTCAGCGCAGAGGCTACTTGTTTGTAGCCTCTGGCATTGATGTGTTGGGTTCATGATGAACTGGGGTTGCCTGCCTGTGTTCTCTCTGCTCTCAGGCTTGTTGGGCCAGAAAGTGTGTGCTCTGGGAAGACTTTTAGTTAGAAGCAGTGACCTCGCCATGTAGAGGGAAGAGAGGCACGGAGCTGTCCTCTGGTCATGCTCTGCCTCTTCTGGGGCTGAGTGACCCTGAGTTAGTCACACCCCACTGGCTTCCACGCCTCTGTTCTTTCAAAAAAGAAAAATTACATCAGAATTACCTACTGACTACTGAGGTTTTTTTGTGAGACAAAAAGGAAAACATCAGTAACAGGATCTGAAGAGCATAAATGGCCAGTTGCTGTTCTTACTTTGGGTGGACAACCTGTGAATGAAGGGATTGTGAATGTGAAAATGATAGTCCTTTTCAGGCCCGTGCAGCCTCCAGCCTGTTCTTCATCCTGACTTAAACCTTGGAACTTTCTGTCCATATCTATCAGCGTGGTCTTGGCACGAAGGTGGCATGGCCTGGACCATGGGAAGGAAGGGCAGGAGTGGGCGGACAGGACCCAGAGCCTGGGAACAGCAGATCCTTCTCACCCCACTGTTATGGTTCAGAGCATTCTTGAAAAAATTGTGGGTTCACTAATCTGTTTAAATAGGATATTTAAAAACAGAAACCCTACCCAGAATAATGTTTCCCAAACTAGTATTCTAAGGTACACTATTCTTCCTAGGATATTGAAAAGAATGAGAAAAGGATTCCATATTCAGATAAATTGAAACACTCCATTAAATGAATGAATACTTTGCTTTCTTACAACACTACTTAGAGTTTTTTAATTTTTAAAATTGGAATATAATTGCTTTACAATGTTGTGTTAGTTTCTGCTGTAGAGCAACATGAATCAGCTATATGTATACATACATCCCCTCCTTCTTGAGCCTCCTTCCTACCCACAGCCCCATCTCACCTATCTAGGTCATCACGGAGCACGGAGCTGAGCTCCCCGCACAGTACAGCAGCTTCCTGCGAGCTAACTGTTTTACATGTGGTTGTATTACATGCCAATGTGGCTATAAGAGATTGTTATTCGATGTCATGAGATGAGAGCACACTAATGCCCACACTGGGCATCTGTTTGAGCATCAGTGTGCTCTAAGCACACTGATTATTAACTGAGCAAATGGGATCTTCTTAAGACTCGGTTTGGGTAATGCACACCTAAGTTGGCCACCCGAGTACCAGGTACAGGGGACAAAGTGGTTAGTAAAATTAGACCTAGGCTCGACCCTGTGCTCATGATGTTGACAGTCTAGTAGGGGAAACCAGCATTAACCAGGTAAGCACATGCTGGATATAAAATGACAACAGGAAAAAGTGCGTGCAGGAGAGGAGAAGAGTGTGGTACCACCCAGGGATTTGCCCCTCTGTGTGACTGAAGGAGAAATGAAGGATGCAGGAGTGTTAACCAAGCCAGAGGCCCTGAGCCAGGGGGTGGCACTTCCTAGAAGTGGGGAGAAACCAGCGCAGCCAGCGCTCTCTGGGGGAGGAAGGAGAGGAGTGTGGTACCACCCAAGGATTTGCCCCTCTGTGTGACTGAAGGAGAAATGAAGGATGCAGGGGCATTAACCAAGCCAGAGGCCCTGAGCCAGGGGGTGGCACTTCCTAGAAGTGGGGAGAAACCAGCGCAGCCAGCGCTCTCTGGGGGAGGACTTGTAGGGGTCTGATGGAGAAGACAGGGGAGCCACTGAAATTTCCCTTCGCTGTGACTTGGTGCAGCTATCACCTGGGTGGGACTGGGGGGTGCCAGGTGGGAGGGCAGTGTCTGCAGAAGGCGAGCTCCCATTCTGGCCCGGGGGGCAGGAGTTCTCCGTGGACTGGGCGCACAGAGTAACAAGCGCATGCTGGCTGCCTGGAGGCAGTCCTGCCTTTCTTGCTGCCATGTCTGATGCCTTGACCTGTGGGGGCCTTCAGCCCTCCATGCAGGCAGAAGAACACGGGTGCCTGCTGAGAAACTCGTGCTGGGGCCTCCAGCTGCTGACTCACTTCACGATTAAGATTCTTCTTGCTCCTGTTTGCTCTGAAATAAAGAATTTGTTGATTATGTCTCCCTGGGGACTAATAGTCTTCTGAATTTCATGTTACGTGGAGTGGAAAGCAGGACAGCATCAGTTAGCAAATAGCAATGCCCTCTGTGTGATCATAATGTACTCAGTAAATATTTACTGAGTGATGTTTGGGACACTGGAGGTAGACGGGGTGAGCAAGACAGCTGGGACCTCTGCTCCTTCTCAGTTCTCCTTTGGTGGGAGAGAGGAGGGACTGGGGTGGGACAGACAAGGCTGGAGAGACTGAGGGCTATGAGGGGTTCTGGGGTCAGCGCTAGCTAAGGTGAGACCCAGAGGAGGATGTATTAAGACGGTGAGCCAGGGAAAAGAGAACAGGAGAGGGGACTCAGATCTAGAGGATGGAGACTATGGCTTAGTCACCTTCCTGGAGCAGGACTGGCCAGGACACTGAGATTTCCACGTCTACTGGCTCTCTGGAAGATGCTTCCCTGGACTTTGGCAGGGGTCCTGAGCAGTTTTAGTCACATTCATCTAATGCAATTGTATTTTCTTCTGAGCACATCAGGTCCCAGACACACCAAACCTGGCTGTGTTCCTCAACTACTTCCTGTATGAGGGGATGGCCACACTTGCAATGTCACAGGAAGTAATCACTACAAACTCCTGGAGCACGTGTCCCTCTGAGAAGCCTTTGAATAGATGCCCTGAGCCCAGCACCAGAGAACTGATGGGACTTCAGTCACAGGGACAGCTTTCTTCATTTGGCGAGAGGGATGGGGGTGGTGGGAATATATCGGCTGCAGTGACCTTTCATGGTAGGCAGAGATGTGCTGGTGCTGAAACAATTATCTCAAGTGCCCGTGGGTCCCAGCTTCCTGTGGATAACATGTGGTGCTAATTACCTTGAAGAATTCAGGGCAGATGTCGGTGCTTGGAATGAATAGGCCAGCAGAAGGGCCGAGCCTGGCTCAGGACCGGGGGTTCCAGGTAGGGCAGCTCCACTGTCTCCCATTCCCCTCTCCTCCTCCAGGCTGCCGCTGTGGTTCTCTCCTCTTCCAGACACCGTGCTTTACTGTGGAGTCTCTTAACCTTTTCAGTGAAGTAAAAATGTGCCTGGCTGACCAGTCACCCCCTCTCTCTTTATAGCCTTCCAGACCTGCAGGGGAGGAATAGGATGACCGGTTAATCAAAATATTCTGTGTGGAAAAGGTCAACATGGTGGGGCTCCTACCATATATTTTTCTAGGAGAGATATTAATGTTCTGCCTTGTCCTTCCTTTCAGTATTGCCCATGTGGTCAGGAGATTGCAGCAATGCTGTGGATCCTTGATGACCACAATTTTAATGAAAGAGAGTGATGGTGGCAAGTCTGATGATATTTTTCTTTTATCTTACTGGGCCACTGTTACTGGAAAGGTAGGCAATGACCCTGCTGGGAGCTCCCAGGCTCTGCTCTCTGAGCACTCTTCATTTACACAACTCACTACACATGTAAGTGCTTGTGACAATAGTAATTAACCTTCATCTGGGGCTGCTCCATGTCAGGCTCTGTGCCAAGCATGTCACATGCATCATCTCATTTAATCCCCATAGCGACTCAATGAGGGTTATTACACCCCTTTAACAGCTCCTTTAACAATGGGGCTTCCCAGGTGAGGCCAGTGGTAAAGAATCTGCCTGCCAATGCAGAAGATGCGGGTTTGAACTCTGGGATGGGAAGAGCCCCCCAGGAAAGAAATGGCAATCCAGTCCAGCATTCTGGCCCAGAAAATCCAATGGACAGAGGTACCTGGCGGGCTGCAGCCCATGGGGGTCACAAAGAGTAAGACATGTCTGAGCACTCATGCAAGGAAAGGAAAGGAAAGGAAGAACAGACAGGGAACTGAAGGCCGGAAGGTTAAGCCATATCCCCACATAATCCAGTTGGTCAGCGGGATGCCAGGACATAAATGCAGGAGTTTAACTGCAGAGGACTTTTGTTTCAGTCCCCTCCCCAACCAGGTCCATGAAGATGGGGACAGTACCTGTTTTGTTCATCTCTATACCTTAGTTCCCGATGGAAGCTGAGCACACAGGGAAGGCTCAGTAAGTATTGTTAAGTGAATCAATGATCCTAACTGCTCCCCTCAGCCTTGTTTGGGTGTGAGAGTGGGGAAGGCAGGTGTGAGGGAGAGGATTAGGGCTCAGGGGGTTTACTGGTCCAGAGGGCTAGAGTAGATAGGGGCTGGCCAGAATGGTGGGGGTGGGGGTTGGTATTCTGGCAGAATCAAGAGCAAACTGCTTCTTCAGTTAGTCAAGGGAAGCTCACTTTTGCAGAATGGGGAAGTTGTTATCGTTGTTGGTAGTGCACACTACAGGCCGTTTGGTATCCTTTCTTATTTTCCAAGATCTTTAGCTTTGAGAATTCTGGTCCATATAGCTAGCTAACACCCAGATGGAAGAAAACTCCAGACACAGTCATTGACCTTTCACATATCCTTTCACTCCAAGTGAGTGGGGTATGTTAGCTGCATGTGTGTCTATGTGTGAGAGTATCTCCGTTATTAGACTTAGCACATTGAATTTTCTGCTGTGAGTGCCTCTCATTTTTGTTATAGAAAGAGGTTTCCTTTTGAAAAGATTAAATTGTATAAACAAAATGGAAAAGCATGAAGGATAAAGTAAAAATCACCTGAAAACATACTACTCAGAGCTAACTGGTAGATAATTTGGTGAACATCCTTTCAACATTGGTGTGTATATAAAATATAATTTTACAGAGAGCAAACTACCGTAACTAAAGTTTTGCAATCTGCTTTCCCCCCTCCATTTAATACACTGAAGAGATTTTTGTCCTGTCAATAAATATGGGGCTGCATCATTCTTTTTAATGGGTATATAGGACTCTATTGTATGGTCGTTTCCTGATTAATTTAACCTGTCCCTTATAGTCCATTTATCCACACTTGGACAACACTATAATTATCCATTTAATCATCTGTCTCTCCCTGGAGGCGGTGAGCTCATTGAAAGCAGGGACACTTCCGAATCCACAAGCATCCAGTAGATGTCTAATAAATTCTGAATGGATGGAGGAGAGAGTGAGATGGAGAGGAAGAGGTTTTGTTTTGTCATGCTGTGGTTTGTTTCTGGCTAAACCTGTGTTCTGAATGGCAGCCTATTAACCCGGGGCTGGCGAGGGCATTTTAGCGATTATAAAGCTGGACACTCACTGTTCTTTTGGTGTCATAAGTTTAAATCTTGGTGCCACCAGGAAGTATTTCTGACACCAGTCAGATTAAATTCTGATCTTGAAGGAAAGTGGTTGGTTTCTTAACCTTGCGGGTTACTTTCCCTGCAGTAACAGCCTCTGCTCTGTTCATCTCTTCCAAAGCCACATTGGCTGCCCAGGGGAAATTCTCACACACATTTAGGGAAATGGAAATATGCTTTTCTAGGGGAAATGGGATATAATGACTTACCCACCTTCTTGTCTTTCCAGTCATGAGCTGGATGCCTTAGTCCCATTCTAAGGGGATAGAATGTGCTAAAAGATAAAGATGAAAAATAAAAATAACCCCAACCATTCAAGACCTTTCTGGATGCCTGCTTCTAGGGAGAGTAAAAGACATTGTTAAGCTATGATTCTTCACCTGGTGGTACACCAATAGGGGGCATGTGGATTCCTTTACTTTATTTGCTCATCCCATGAAATATGATGCAGGACTTTGCATTGCGAGCATAATATGCACCACAATAAGTATATTACATATAATACACATATATTATATTTCTTATAATTTTTAAGCACATATATTTTTCTGGATGAGAGGTCCATAGCTTTTGTTAGATTCTCACAGAATTTTGAGACCTCAAATAGGTTTAGAGGAAAAATAAGGAAAAATAGTAGGTTTGGAGGAAAAATACATATATGATCTCATTTTTCCTATCTGTAAGATGGAGCAATAGCTTCTACCTCACACAGTTGTGTGAAGATTGGTAAAATAAAGTATTCACAGGGTCTGGCTCAGGTGCGTAGCAGATGGCCGCTGTTACTGGTGCTCACGGGGTAATAGGACTTGACTTTGCTTATGGGTGACTGTCTACCGCAGCATCACAGTGGGCATGTGGAATGCGCTGTGATCAGAGAGGTGATTTGCGGCTTTGCTCTCACTGAGCTCTGGGCAAGCTATGGACCAGAGGGAGAGAGACAGAGAGAGAGGAAGGTGGAAGCCAGTGAGGGGCTGTCTCACTGTCCAGGTTCGAGATTTGTAGAATTAGGCCTGGAGAAAGAGAGCAGCAAGCAGGAAAGACTGGTTAGGACTTGGTGACCAGGAGTGGAGTTGAGAGAAGGGAGGCAAGAGATCTCTGAGGGTCTGGTTACCTCTGGGGAAAATGAGAATTTTGCTAACAGACACAGACAGGGGATAGTGGGAGGGAGGAGGCTATGTTTGCAGGAAGGGTTCAGTTCACCCATATTGAACCTGAGGAGAGCTGGGCCATATGAGTGGCAATTATCTAGCAGGAAACACAGGTCTGCTTAGTTATTTATTTGCAGGAGTTACACTTTATGTGACTTTTTGGATTTTGCCTAAAAGGAAGGAGCTGACTTCTGGTGGCCAGAGCACCTGGAGCAGGGTAAGGAGAGGACAAGGGTGGTGGAAGTGATGCTCTGCGGCCTGGTATGCGGGCTTAGGGATGGCAGCGGAAGTTACTGTTTGCACAAAGGACCCCATGAGTCATGACAATGCTGGAGGATGCTCTGGCGCCCACAGGACAGAGTACCGCAGGGAGGGGGCGTTCTCGCTTGTGGTTGTGGAAAGCAGGTGGCTCTGAGGGGTGTCTGGAGAGAGCACTTATGACATGAATATTGTCAGGAATCAGTGCGTTCTGATGGGTGCTGTCAGAAGCAAGAGGGCTGAGGCTCTCTTTTGTTGTAGCTCGTGGTGAGGACACTGATAAGGCAGAAGGGAGCTGGGGAGGTCCTGCACAGCGGCTGCTAGGTGGTAGGTGGGCCTGTCACCATGAGCCTGTAAGGGACACTCCTCAGGGACTTGTTAGAGGTGGAGGATCTCCAAGGACTGAGGACTTTTGTAAGCTGGTGGGGCAAGAGTAGGGTGAGTTTTTAAGATCAATGTGCCTTCAACTCTGGACTGTAGAGGCTAGGGGATTTTTGGATATGAAAGTTGAATTTGAGGAAACTCAATTCAAGTGTCTGGGGACTCAACTGATAACTTTCTTCCTTTTTCTAGTATCAGTGAGTCCTTTGGGAAAAGCTTTCTCTGTAAGTGGGAATCTGTACTTCACAGCTGTGTTCTGGCAGGAAAAGCTGGTTGCTAGGGAGCCTCCCAGTTTTTCTGGCTCGCCAGTGTGGATTGATCTCTTGTGGCTTCATCCCTTCACAGTCTTCCTTAAGTGTGTGTATATGTTCCCCTGGAATGTGATTCTATGGATAGACATGTCTGGAAGTCCTCTGCTGAGAAGGGTCCATTCATTTCCCAATCATATGAAACTTGAGCTCCAGAAGGCTTACTTGTCGGAGGTGTTCAGTCGGCTCTGAAATCCACTGATTTTGTTTACACTGTGGGCAACTTCCAAAAAATCAGGGCTGGACATACCCCTGTGGAGTCTTGTCAGGCTACTAGATCAGACTGTAGAATTGTTACTGTTTTAAAGCTCTTGATACCTGCTTTCACTAACAATACCAATTGGTGGTGATGGAGGAATGGGAACTCTCATACATTGCTTATGAGAATGTGAAATTGTACAGCCTCTTCAGAAAAGAGGTTGTCAGTTCCTTGAAAATTAAATAGGCACGCACCATATGACTTAGTCATTCCACTCCTACGTTTTTACTCAAGATAAAAAGAAATATATGTCCATACAAAGACCAGTACAGGAACATCAGCTTTATTTATAATAGCCCAAATATGGAAATATCTCCAATCCCTTCAACTGAAAAATAGATAAACAAATTGTAAAATACCCATACAATGGAATACTATTTAGCAATAAAAAGAAATAAACTATTTCTATCTGAAACAACATGGATAAATCTATTTTTTAAAAATTTAAGTACAGTTGATTTACAAAGTTTTAGGTGTACAGCAAAGTGATTTAATTGTATGTGTGTATGTATTCAGTTCAGTCAGTTCAGTCACTCAGTTGTGTCCGACTCTTTGTGACCCCATGAACTGCAGCAAGCCAGGCCTCCCAGTCCATCACCAACTCCCAGAGTTCACCCAAGCTCATGTCCATCAAGTTGGTGATGCCATCCAGCCATTTCATCCTCTGTCGTCCCCTTCTCCTCCTGCCCTCAATCCGCCCCAGCATCAGAGTCTTTTCCAATGAGTCAACTCTTTGCATGAGGTGGCCAAAGTATTGAAGTTTCAGCT
>SJYC01080180.1:0-31902 GCA_006408675.1 Madoqua kirkii
GAGAGCAAAGGGAAGGGAAAAGGAAAAGAAGGCAAAGAAGGGAGAACGGGAGGGAGACGCACGGGCCGTTCTCACCTTCCTGGGCTGCCATAGTGAGGATCCCAAAGAGCTGTCCCTGCACTTTGGCAACTTGTTCAATGAGTTCGAGGCAGTGATTCAGATTTTGATCACAGGAGTTCTCCTGCAAAGCCAGAATGGCAGACATCAGTGCAATTTCATCCTTCTGGGACCCACTGCACGGTGGACACACGTGTCACTTTATGGACACAGGTATCACTTTACACAGGGGCCAGCTGACACTGGTATGCTCCCAGGGCAGAGACCGCTGTGTGCTCACAAAACACACTTGCCTCTCCTCCTGGACACCCAGCTAGACAGCCTTCCCCAGTCTCCCTAGCAACCAATGTGGCCATGCAACCCAGTTCTGGTACGGGATGGGAAGTGATGAGGGACTGGCCTGAATGATTGTCTTCTTTCTCTCTCTCTCTCTCTCCATCTATCAACCAAACGCAGAAGACCTAACAGAGGACCCCAGAAGCAAAAGGGATAGTGAAGCCACAAGATTTAGAAGGCTGTTAACCGAACACTTGAACTGTTACATCACTGAGAAAGTTTTGTGTGTATGTGTGTTTGTGGGCATTCAGCTGCTGAAATGTGGGGGTCGTTTTTTATAGCAATAACCCTGACTCCCTACTCAGTGTGCTGTCCCCAGACACTCAGCTGTGTCCAACTGTTTGCAGCTCCTTGGACTGTGGCCCAACAGTCCTCTGTCCATGGGGTCCTCTCAGCAAGAATACTGGAATGGGTTGTGACTCCTTCCTTCAGGGGATCTTCCAGACCCAGGGATCAAATCAAGACTCTTTCATCACAGATTCTTTACCACTAGCAACACCTGGGAAGTCCTACTCAATGGAACAACTTCTTTCATAAATAGACATTTTGTAACAAAAGATAAATCATTGCCTCCTAATTTACCCACACTATTGGTTCTTTTCCTCTACCTAAGTTCAACATATGCATAAAGGGCACTATTTTTCAACAATAAGAAGGTATTGCTGGGTGAAGGATAAAATGGAAAAGAAGACTAAAAAGATGGCCTAGGCTTCATGGTGATGCAGACTAGGTAGGGAGATGGGAGAGTAGACAGTTACCCTGCAATGGAACAAAGTCTTACTCTAGGGATGAGCACAAGGTCTATTTAAGAGCCATTGTCAGAGAAAGTCAGGGAAGGCTGCAAACAAGTAAACTCTAGGGGTGAAGAAGTTGAACTCAAGGAAAGCCTGCCCCCAGAACAGAAGCTAGGAGACAGACCTTTCAGCTCTTCTGCTGCTTTTGTTGTCTCCTTGGTGAGTTTTCACCAAAGCCTCGCTAGCCAAACCTCTAATTGATTCTGACTCCCGAAGGAAAGAATGCAACTGCAAGGAACAAACCATGTGGGTGTACAAATGCATAGACCTACGTGTCACCTCAAGCCATCATAAGGCAGGGGTGCCTTCTGGGTATGACGAATCCTAAGATAGGAAGTGGGAGATAGAAACTAGAATGAAGAGGAAAGGTTTAGATGACCTCCAGGCAAAAGTTTACAAGTGAAATGCAGACCTGTATCAACAGGGAAATGATTCAGACAGGCAGTAAGCTCCTGAGGACAGAGGCTGTGCCTGGCCAGGTCACTGTGGCATTTCCAGCCCTTCATCCTACTGTCTCTGTGTATTCGAACTCAATATGTATTGTGTGGATGAATGAAAATGAGACGATTCACTCACTGTGGCTTTATTACACACCTGCTTAGTGCCAGGCACTGTCCAAGCTTTATGGAGGTAAACTCAGACAATCCACACCATAGGTACTGTAGGAGATTAGGAAGACTGTTGTCATCATGGCCATGTTGAGATGAGAAAATTGAGTCCCAGAGAGGTTAAGTAATATGCTCAAGGGTACTTAGCTAGTATGATGTCAGAACTGAGACCTGCCTCCAGAGTCCATGCTCTTGACTACTAAACTATACTGACTTTTGGATCATGATTAGTGCCAGGAGGAGGAGGGAGAGGATTGGATTATGTGACAAAAAGTGAGTTAGGAGGGCAGTCAGGGAAGCCTCTCTGAGGAGGAGTCACTGGAGCTAAGTCTCGGATTCAGAGCACCAGGGAAAGAGCAGGCCAGGCTGTGGGAACACCAAGGCCAAAGGCCCAATGGCAGGAAGGAATCTGGCAACCTTGAACCAGAAGTAGGTGCATGTGGCAGAGGACAGGTGGTCAGAGAGGTTGGCAGGACAGATTCTTCTGGCGCCCTGCAGGCCAGGTAAGCAGTCAGGGTGGAAGGGACTCGTTGTAACTGAGAGGGAGATGCTGCTTTACTTTCCATGCCTGGTTAATGGTACCTGGGACTAGCTCTATTGTAACACTTAGAAGAAATGGACACAATCAAAATATCTCATTCTTCTATCCCCTTCTAAAAAGTCTATGAGCTGTTTTGGTTCGATTTTGACTATGAGTTTCCTTTTTTAAAGACTTTGTCTTTCTCATCAATCACCACTAGTATCCATGGCAAATCAAAGGCCCCAAAGATCTGACGAATGAGTGAGTGAGTGACTATCATAATATGGGCACGATCAGGACATGTGGGACCCACAGCCTGATCAGCTCTCTCCATTCCTTCCTTGTTGAACCAGCAACTCCTTGCCCTTGCTATTTCATTCCTGCACTTACCACAGTGAACTTCAGTTCCCCAGTTACAGCCTTTTGCCCTCTGGTTGGATCGTGCCATGTGCTAAGTGGACAGAGAATAGGCTTGAGAGTCAAGCAGACCTAAGTATCTCAGCTCTGCTACCTGCAACTGTTCTGTATAATTCTGCACAGGTTGCTTCGACTCTATGAGCCCATTTCCCAACCAGGAAAATGAAGATTATGGCTTGCAGAGTGTTAAGAGAATTAAATCAAAATAATGCACATTCTGTACCTTCAAGACAAAAGATGTAGCACCTGTAAGATGCTGCACAGAACTGAAGGGAGCAATGGACCAAGTAATAGGGCAGACCCTAGTTCAGATCTGGTTCTCCGCTTATTAGCTTATTTCCTTAAAGAAGACATCTTAAAAATGCTTTTCCATTCACTGGAATTTAGAAGGTGGACGATCTTACCAGCTAGCATAGGTGCAGAGTAGAGAAGCTATATAATAATTAGGATTATTGTAGCATTATTACTATAGGTTTCTGTGCCTTGACCACTGCCTTGCACAATGTAGGGGTCCAATGTTTATCAAATGAGTTTGCACATACCACTAACATAAGAGAATATACCATGTCAGACCGTTTCGTATCCCAAGACGTGTCACAACACGTTGCCCGTTTCGAACACAAAGCATTGCACAAGACGCTCAGCTTGCCATTGTCACAGCACTCTACCAAACAGTCACTCCCCACAAGAGAAACAGAGCAAAGGTATGAACTAACTACGTGCTTGCCTGCGTGCTCAGTCGTGTCTGAATCTTTGCGACCCTATGGACTATAGCCCCCCAGGCTCCTCTGTCCATAGGATTCTTAAGGCAAGAACACTGGAGTGGGTTGCCAAGCCCTCCTCCAGGGGATCTTCCCAACCCAGGGATCAAACTCAAGTCTCTTTCATCTCCTGCATTAGCAGGTAGATTCTTTACCACTAGTGCCATCTGAGAAGTCCATGAACCAATTGTACTATTTCCTAATTCCAAATCTCATTCACTCATAAATCCTTGAATTCTTTCACTTCCTAAGCCTTGGGCTGGCCAGCTTAGGGAACAAAACTACATTAAAAAATAAAAAGTTGCCTGCTGTCACCAGCTCACCAGCTGGGGAAGCAGGATAGAGAGTAGGAAACACACAGGGGATAAATAATTCCCTTAGAGCTTACTAAGTGCTCTAAGAAGATAGTGAGGTGTAGAAGAAGTAAAATATACTCTGGTACGGGGCGATGGGTGGGAGGTTAAGACACTTTGAGCGGAGGAAGAGCAAGTATTATTATCAAGGCAAGAAGCGGCAAGGCCTATTGTACAGGAGAAGAGAACACAAGGTCCAGAGACTAAGTAATAAGGACTTTATTTGTCACATGAAGAGCTCTGGGCTCTATCCAATCACTGAAAAGTTTAATGGGGCAAGTGGAGGGTTTGCTTTGATTTCACAAAAATGACTCTGGCAGGAGCAGACCAGATAATTGGATTAGAGAGTGCATCTGGGAAGGAGGCAGGCAGTTGTAACCATCTAGCTGAGAGATTCTGAGAGCTGTGGAGGCAACAAAACTTCCCAGCTCTGGAATCACATCTGTGTTGGCCAAGGTCTCACTGATCCTAGCATTACCTGAGGAGGAAATCAGGTAGTTTGGGAAGAGGTAAGAGGTATGTGAGGGAGAATGCTCTTTCCAGACAGTTTAAGGAGTTTGGGCTTTCCTGGTGGCTCAGATGGTCAAGAAACTGCCTACAATGCAGGAGACCCAGGTTCAATCCGTGAGTCAGGAAGATCTACTGGGGAAGGAAATGGCCACCCACTCCAGTATTCTTGCCTGGAGAATTCCATGGACAGAGGAGTATGGCATGCTGCAGTGCATGCAAAGAGTTGGACATGACTTAGTGACCGAACAACAACTGTAGCTCCTTCTAACAAAATTTTATGAAAGAGGAAACAGTTACATCACAATTACTAATAAGAATTATTTATGAAACCTTTACTTCATTTATATAAAGGGGTACATGGTGTTGGGGGTATGGTGTTGCAGAAGACTTGACAGCCTATCCGTGAGTCAGGAAGATCTACTGGGGAAGGAAATGGCCACCCACTCCAGTATTCTTGCCTGGAGAATTCCATGGACAGAGGAGTATGGCATGCTGCAGTGCATGCAAAGAGTTGGACATGACTTAGTGACCGAACAACAACTGTAGCTCCTTCTAACAAAATTTTATGAAAGAGGAAACAGTTACATCACAATTACTAATAAGAATTATTTATGAAACCTTTACTTCATTTATATAAAGGGGTACATGGTGTTGGGGGTATGGTGTTGCAGAAGACTTGAGAGCCCTTGGACTGCAAGGAGATCGAACCAGTCCATCCTAAAGGAAATCAACCCTGAATATTCACTGGAAAGACTAATGTTGAAGCTGAAGCTCCAATACTTTAGCCACCTGACCTGAAGAGCCAACTCATTAGAAAAGATGCTGATGCTGGGAAAGACTGAAGGCAGAAGGGGATGATAGAGAATGAGACGGTTGGGTGGCATCACTGACTTAATGGGCAAGAGTTTAAGCAAGTTCGGGAGATGGTGAAGGACAGGGAAGCCTGGCGTGCTGCAGCCCATGGGGATGCAAAGAGTCAGACACGAATGAGCAACTGAACAACAACAAAGGGGGTATGCGAGCTGTGTTGTGAAGTAAAATGCATTAACTTTGTGGGTAAGTTTTAACAATACTATCCCAGGGAATAGGGCTTTGGCCGTGTTGAAAATCACTGATTTGGGCAATGAGCAGCCCCAAAACAATCCCATGAAGAGTTGTATAAATATTGGATTGGAGGGAGGCATGGAGAAAGGTAGGAAATCAATAGGAATATGCCATGTTGCCAGTGTGGAACTTAAGGAAACTTCAAATTTATTCTAGTGGCTTCATGAAGATAGGAAAGCTAGAAGTAACAGAAAGGAGTGTCATATTCCAGAATATAACCACGAGCATTACTAATATATCTTTTTTTGAAAAATGTTCTTTTGAAGGAAAAAAAAAAACCCTGTGTGATGGAGATGGGCTACTAGCCTCCTTTTGTAAGCATGATGCAAAAATATTGTGATTTGTAAGGGAAAGAATTCCCTGCAAGCAGCTGCTTTGTCAGTATGTCTCCTCCCTTCTCTCCTGTAGCTGTAGACATTATTGCTACAAAGTTCATGTGCGATCTGCCTTAACCATATGCCAGAAGTTGGTTTCCCCACATATGTAAGAAATGATTGGAGTCTGAATAAGAGCAACTGCAGCTAAAGGGGAAAGGAAGGAGATATTTGAGACCTTTAAAAGGTAGACTCAGGGCTTGATGAATCCATTTACAAGGTGTGATGGAGAAAGAGGAGACCCGGTTTCTGACTTGGGCCACAGGGAATTGTGATGCTGTTGCCTAACCAGATGCCACAAGTAGAGAAGCAACAAGACAGTAGGGAGGGCAACTCATCCTATTTGGTTCATGTTGACTCAGAGGATCTGGCCGTCCACATGGAGCTGTCTGGAAGACAGGTGGCCAGCCATTCAGGTCGGGAGCTCTGGAGAAAGGCGCAGGCTGGAGATAAATCTTGGAGTCACCAACATCTGGGAAGTAGCTATAAAATTGGATGAAATTGTCAGTCATGTCTGATTCTTTGTGACCCCATGGACTATAGCCCACCAGGCTCCTTGTCCATGAAATTCTCCAGGCAAGAATACTGCTGGAGTGGGTTGCCATTCCCTTCTCCAGGGAATCTTCCTGACCCAGGGATCAAATCCAGGTCTCCTGCATTGCAAGTAGATTCTTTACTATCTGAGCCGCAGGAGAAGTCCAATAAAATTGGATAAGATGTGTCAATTGCTGCAGAGAAATCAAGGAGATAAGGACTATGGAAAAAAAAAATGAGAGAGAGAGATTAGACTTGACCTGACCATCAAGTGGAGCAGTTACAGCAGAATATCTTGGGGAAAGAATACTTGACGTTGTTCCAGATCATTCCAGGTTGAGGAACAAATGGGAGTTAAAGAAGCAAAGACAGTGAAGACAGATTAGTCTTTCAAGAAGTTTTGCAGTGTGGGGAAGGAGAGCAACAGAACAGAGGCTTTGTTCCCACCCTTTAGTGTTGTCACTCTCTAGTCCAGACCAAACCTCCTGACCAACTGAGCTTAAATGTTGCCTTATTTCCAAGGCTTTTCATAACGTGCTTCTCCATGACTCCTGCTGCCTCCCTTCCTCCAGCAGCTCTCTCCACTCCACACAAGCCTATTTCACTAGTGTGCGTGTGCCATGGGCACTAGATCAACAATCCTTTGATCCCTTTCAATTCCTATACTTCTGAGCAGCCTTGACCTTATTAACATTTCTCCTCATGAGACCCCAATCATCACAGCCTGTGTTGAAATGGCTTTCTCATTATACTATTCTAAACTTGAATCACCTGCACAATATTAGAAAGAGAAAAAATTTTCACCCCAGTTCAGTTCAGGTCATTCGCTCAGTAGTGTCCGACTCTTTGCTACACCATGAACCACAGCATGCCAGGCCTCCCTGCCCATCACCAACTCCTGGAGTCTACCCAAACCCATGCCCATTGAATCAGTGATGCCATCCAACCATCTCATTATCTGCAAATATTAATAATAAAATATATCACTGATACATTAATATTTTTAATCAACTTGAAAATTTCAACTTGAAAAGCTATCAAATCTATCAATTTTAGTACAAAATATAGTTATTTCCACTTTGAGAAACTTTACTTTCATATACAGAAAATATGCTTCACCTATATTAGATAAGAAACTGTGCAAAAGGATTTATCACAGTATTGTTTAAAATATGAAAGTTACAATCATTTAATAATGATTTGCCTGATATTTTTATTTTTTAATACTCTTCTTTTAAAAAAAAAAGTCATTTTACATAGAACAAGAATGCCATTTCCAAACACGCCAATTAGTGAATATGTACAGGAGCAAGAAAAAAAGATGATCAGTAGGAAGAATGTGGAATCTAATCTGAGGGGTGGCATTTCTCAGGTCTTTGCAGCTGACCCTGGAAATTCACATATGGAAAGCAAAGCCCTAATTTCTATCTTCCTTCCCCATTCCAATCTCCCCACTGCCACGGCTGACCGGGGTGTGTATTTTTAGAGGGTGGATGAGGGAAGGATAGCAGGAAACACACACGCAAGTCAGTGGAATGTCCTTCCCTCCTTCTGCAGGAGATAACAGAATGGACTTGACAAGCAAACGAGTTAGGTTCAAAACCAAGTTCTAAAGTGGAGTGGCCTTGGGCAAGCAAGCTGCCCTCCTGGGATTTGGTTTTCCCATGTGTAAAATACAGAAAATAAAGCCTGCTATTTCATAGGTTCTTCTAAAGCTTAAAGGCAATAATGCATGAAGAGTGCTTTAAGGGCTTTCAAGAACTCTTCAAACACTCGTTTTAAGGGATTAAGAGGTGCCACTATGAATAAACTACTAATAAAATAGACATTGTACTGGAACAAACACTGGGGTACATGCATCTGTTTCAATTACGGTTTTCTCAGGGTATATGTCCAGTAGTGGGACTGTTGGGTCATATGGCAGTTCTATTCCTAGTTTTTTAAGGAATCTCCACATTGTACTCCATGGTGGCTGTATCAATTTATATTCCCACCAACAGTGCCAGACGGGGACAGGGATGGGAGAGGGGACATATGTATACCTGTGACTGACTCATGTAACGTATGGCAGAAACCAACACAATATTGTAAAGCAATTATCCTCCAATTTAAAAAAATCAAAAATAAATAAATAAGCTACAAGGATATTATGTACAGCATGGGAAATAGAGAATAGCATTCAAAAATTGTGAATCACTATGTTGTACACCTGAAACTTATATAACACTATACATCAACTATGCTTTAAAAAATTCTTTTAAATGAAGTCCTCTGCAAATTAAAAGTAAAAGTGCTGGTTATAACAGGCTATAATTGCTTCTAGAAAGGTGCCCATCTGTGGGCAGCCTTTCAAGTGGCTCTGTTTCAAAATCAACCCTCTGTTCTACATCATTGAGGCTGACCCTGCCACACACTCACTGCCTCCACAACAAAGTTTTTAAACTGAAATCCTAAATTTTATTTTATTTTTTTTTCTTAATATATATTTTACTGAAGTATAGTTGACTTACAGTGTTTCAGGTGCACAGCAAGGTAATTCAGTTATACATAGAAATTGTTTATATTATTTTTCAGATTATTTTCCATTATAGGTTATTATAAAATATTGACTATAGTTTCCAGTGCTATACAGTTAACCTTTGTTTCTTGTTGCATATCTATTTTTTTCTGAATTTTAGATATAGAAAGAGGACGATTATACCTCAACAATTTAGGAAGAGCTTCTATTTAGGCTTTCCCACTGGATTTTGGAGGCAAGCATGGCAACCCATTCCAGTATTCTTGCCAGGAAAATATCATGGACAGAGGAGTCTGGCAGGCTATAGTCCATGGGGTCACAGAGAGTCAGACATGACTGAAGCAACTGAACATGCACACACTGGATTTTAGTGTCTGGATCCATAATTAATATTCCTACTGGACTTATTTTGTTACTTCTTCTCCTTTAACATTAAACAATGGTGATGTTTACATTAACCAGTTTGTCCAAGATGAAAATACGGAGAATCAAATTTAAAAGTTGGTAGACTCTGTTAAAAAGAAAATAGGCTTCCTTAACTATTTGTCAATTCTTTTGTAGCCTGAATTTATCACTAGTAACTGTGGCAGGAAGGTTGGCACCCATTAAGTATTCATTGTGCTTTTCTACATTTCTCGGGCTCCCCTACAGTTAGACAGCAGCCACACACCTAAGTCTGCCCAAGGGACAATGAGCACAAGGGCTGTGTATGATGGGGAGCAGGGCAAGCTCTCCACTCTCTCTGTTCCCCTTGCAGAACCTTCAAGGTCCAGTAATGACATGCTGCTCCATCTGATGGAGGGCACCTGAAACTGAGCCAGTGACAGACAAGAGCTACCATCAGACTTGCATGAATGGGAAAGAAATCTGTTCTGTCAAGACACTAAGGTTTGGCATTTATTCATTACTGGCCAGTAAATCACTGCAGATGGTGGCTGCAGCCATGAAATTAAGACACTTGCTCCTTGGAAGAAATGCTATGACCAACCTAGACAGCATACTAAAAAGCAGAGACATTATTTTACCAACAAAGGTCTGTCTAGTCAGGGCTATGGTTTTTCCAGTAGTCATGCATGGACGTGAGAGTTGGACTATAAAGCTGAGCGCCAAAGAATTAATGCTTTTGAACTGTGGTGTTGGAGAAAACTCTTGAGAGTCCCTTGGCCTAGAAGGAGATCAAACCAGTCCATCCTAAAGGAAATCAGTCCTGAATATTCATTGAAAGGACTGTTGTTGAAGCTGAAACTCCAATACTTTGGCCACCTGATGCAAAGAGTCGACTCATTTGAAAAGACCCTGATGCTAAGAAAGACTGAAGGCTGGAGGAGAAGGGGACGATAGAGGATGAGATGGTTAGATGGCATCACCGACTTGACAGACATGAATTTGAGCAAGGTCTGGGAGTTGGTGATGGACAGGGATGTCTGACGTGCTGCAGTCCATGGGGTCACAAAGAGTCGGACACAACTGAGCGACTGAACTGAAGGAGATAAAGGTCCTGAAGGGAAGAAAAGTGTTCTCTATAAATTTAATAACTAGTTGAACCCTCAAGAATGTAGAACGGGAGGAGTGAAGGGGGGTTAGGGAATCTGTTTGCAGACACCATAGCAATGACAACAACGTTTTGAGAGGGTAACAGGTAGGGAGGGTAGCGGTCCCTAGGCAGCAGGAGGACATAAACTGCAAGAGGCAGATTTTTTTTTCCCCTTCTGTGTTGAGGAAACCGGTTCTGCCAAGACCAACCTCTTTTTTCTTTTCTCAAACCTTGGGCTGATAATGGCTCAGCAAACCAGTAGTCATATTAATTGTTTTATGGCTGAGGATGACACACTTTGGCCATCCTCTCAAAAATGCATATTGTGGGAGAGGGGCCTGGTGAAACTCCCTCAGCCTTGAGGTGTTTCTTTATCTGATTAGAAGCTAGCTAACATACATAAAATGCCTTGGCACTCTTTATGTTCCCTTCTGATGTCTATGTTAGAAGCTTTCCCTACATCTGCTATACTTTATTAAAACTTTGCTACACAAAAGGATCCCAGTAATCAAGTCTCATCTCTGACTCTGGATCAAAATCCTCTCTTCCGGAGGTCACAAATCCTGGCATAACGCACAGCTCGCAGTAGTAACCTTTCACTTTTGTACTTAGAATCAGGCATGTTTTGGCCTAAAAGCAGGTTCTAATTCAATCACAGAGATTATTCTAAAACAAACAGAGGACACCTCTTAAGAGCTCATTTTTATGTGCTGATATTTAATATGTTGTTTACACTTGTTAGTACAGAATTCTATAGCACAGGGGGAGAGTAATGTAAGAGAAGCATTACCTCCCTATATAATACTTTTAGTTTCCCCCCACTGCCCTCAGGATAAAGTCCGAACTCCACAACACAACACCCAAGGCACCCATCCCTTGGCCCCCACCACCCCATCTCCTTGGCTTTATCTCATGTCCACTCCCTGTCTGGAAGTATTCCCAGTCCCCCGAGACATGCTAGCTTTTTCATGCTTCCCAGATTCTTGCACACATCCTTTCCTCTCTCCCTTGTCCTCTTCTCCAGCTAGAATTTCATCACTAAGATGCCGCTGACATTTTTATTCCCAGCACCTAGCATAGACAGACATACTGTAAAAAAAAAAATTTGTCTGAGGAATAAGTCTACACTGCAGAAAAAGTGTGAATATAGAGTATCTCACCCAAACTTTTATACATACCAGGAGCTAAGTAACCGTTTGTTCAATTAATTCTTAAACTCTTAATACTTGGCTCAGTTATTGGTTGAATAAGAAGGAATTCTCTTTGGCTGTTCCACTAAAATTCTCAATAACCACAAAGGAGGAAAACTAACTCTGCAATTCATGTGTTTACCTGAGTCTCCAATGGAGTCCAAGTTTTAAAGACTAAGTAATGCAATAATTCAGCATCTCTTTAATAACTAAAAGAAAATGAGGTGGTGCTGTTTGCTGTTGTTTTTAGGACTTGCTTCTCTGGGAGGGGAGTGGGTTGGAAAATATTTCTTCCTGAAGATAAGATAAATATAACTTAAAAAAATAAAATCAAACAAGAAGCAGTTTTGCCAAAGGCCCAGAAGATTGGTAGATGTTGTAAGATTAAAAACAAGCCGAAAGATAAAAAACAAAGGCTTCAGGGCAGGAAATTATATTTTAAAAGAACTTACTGTTTCTGACAATGTAGGAATCAAAGAAACAGGCTGTGTATGAGATGGTGGTGATGGCCAGATAAAGGCAGAGGGGATAGGAATGGATAAAGAAGGAAATCATATTAGAGAAATTAAGAAGAAAAACTAAATAGGATCTAATTGTTAATCCAAATGATGGCTAGTTTGGAAAACAATCCAAATTCTGCATGTGTTTTAGAATTAATCTGTTCAAGTTATTTATCTATTTCACTTGAAAATAACTTTTCCCGAAGGAATAACTTTAACCATGTTCTTAATTCTAGAGGAATATATACGGTCTTGTCTTTTGTTTGAGTTTATCAGAACTCAACTAATGTGGTCACAGTCAGAAAAACCAACCTTCCATAGCAAACATAATCTGAAGTTTTAAGGAAAAAACATAGTTCTCTACAACCAATATTTTAATAAATATAATTTGCTACAATGAATACTCTTCATCTTAAGGATTCAAGGCCAAAGTCTTTGAAACTAATAAAATAACACTGGAGCATTACAGGAAAACTCTTAGCAATTGTCTGAAACTCAAACTGTAGATGACAAGATGTTGAATAAGTCTCAATGTAACCTAAATGTTGGTAAGGTAAGGTAAGGTGAGGTAAGGTAAAGTCTCTCAGTCGTGTCCGACTCTTTGCGACCCCGTGGACTGTAACCTACTAGGCTTCTCCATCCATGGGATTCTATAAAGAGATTTTCTCATTGTCTTTCTTTAGCGCCACACCCCCGCCACCCGCCACACACACACACACACACACACACAGTTCAGAATGCTTGCACCCTTTCACTTGTGCTCCTGATCGTTAATCCTAGCTTCTGGTTTCAATTTTAAGAAAAGTTGAATTAAAGATATTTGGGGATCATTTCTGGGCTTCCTTGCTGGCTCAGGGGTAAAGAATCTGCCAGCAATGCAGGAGATGGAGGAGACTCCAGTTCGATCCCTGGGTCAGGAAGATCTCCTGGAGGAGGGCATGGCAACCCACTTCAATATTCTTGCCTGGAGAACCCCATGGACAGAGGAGCCTAGTGGGCTATGGTCCATAGGGTCACAAAGAGTTGAACACGACTGAAGCAACTGAACACACAAGGCACGCACAGGGATCATTTCTAATTTTACACTGAATATGAGGTTCGTCAGAAATGAGTCCAAGGAACTGGGTGTCTGGGAGAAAGGTGGTGGCATTCAGCCAGTCATAATTTGTTGAGCCACCACTAGGGGCCAAAATTGGAATGAAACGGAAATCTCTGCTATCTGGAGCTTACCTTTTAGGGTGTGTTGGGGGAGGGGAGGAAAGCTAATCAACAAAATAAAAGAGTAAATCAGTAAAAATTAGAAGGGGTAGATATTATGGATGGAGAAGGATATTATGGAAGAAATAAAGCAGAGAAGGAACACAGTTTTTCAGGGATGAGGGTGGCTATTCAGTCCAATACAGTCGCCACTGGTCATATGTGACTAGTGGAATTCAAACTAGACTTCAGTGAAGTTAAAACTTCGGTTCCTCAGTTTGCACTCATTGAATTTCAAGTCCACCATGTTGGACAGCGCTGATATAAAGATATATATGGACTGTGTCCATCATCATGGAAAGTTCTGTTGGACAGTTCTGCTCTACAAAGAGCAAGGAACTAGTATTGCTGGAGTGGCTGAGCAAGGGAGAGGGTAAGAGATAACATCAGAGTTTAAAGGAGCACAGTTGTACAGGAGCTTGATGGCCATTGCAGGAACTTTTTTTCTGAGATATAAAGTTTGGAGAGTTTTGCCATAGGAGTAACTTGATCTGACTTGGTATTTCGAAATTACTTTGGGTTATTTTTTTTTTAAGCAACACAAGTAAAAGATGACCAAAGGTGTACATGTATGGCAGTGGAGGCGGGGACGGTGTGGAACATGCTCAGGTTCTGCACAAGCTCAGAAACTAGTACCAATAGATTCTGCTGGTGAGAAAGTAGTGGGGTATGTCATGATAAAGTCTGTAACTAAAGGAAAGAAGTCAGTGTTTGTGGCATGGGAGAAGCTAGGGTCCATCGTACACTGATTTGACTTTGCAGTGACAATAGCACAACTGAAAATGTCCAATGGACATTTGGAGAAGTGAGAGCTCAGATGAGAAAAGGACCTGAGTATAGACATGATATTCATCAGCATAGGGGTAAAAGATGAAATAGGAATGGAGGTGGAAGAGAAGGTTTCTAAAGTCTGCCCTTGAAGAACAACTATGAGAGGAGTATGGGTAAGGCAAGGAGACAAATAGAGTGTCGGCAGTCAAATTCAATAGAGATGCCAGAACGTTGAAGAGAAATGATGATGTCCAAGGAATGGCCACAAAATTCGGGAAGGCACTGATCTCTAAGAGTGCAGTCTCTACTAATTACATGTGTGTATTGGAGATGGGGAGAGCCACAAGTGAGGAATCTAAATAGAAATGGTTTCAATGACAACAGAAGAATGGGGTGCACCACTGTTAGTGAGAAGAGAAAGTACAATAAACGTTGGCATTTGTCCGAACTTACAGGTCGTTTCTAAAACAATCATTTAATTTGGTCCAGCCACTACCAGTGTCATTTGTGGGACAACATTGTCTAGTGACAAACTGAATACACTTTTTAATGGTTCAAGTTAATTTAGGCCACAGGGCAAGAAAAAAAAAAACCTTTATAAGAAGTAGTTTTAAGAAGGGCAAATACATGTATTAGGATTTGTTATTCTCATCCTTTGGAGATTAGGTAACAAGTAGCCACTTTCAAAGGTAGGTGGTGGGGGGAACTCAAGGCTTTGTGCTAACGGTGAATTTCAATTTTCCTGCAATTCTGATGGAGAAGGAATAATCAATACTGGTACTTTAAATGTGGGCAAATGGGGTAAACACTAGAAAAGCAGGCTAAGGAGAAAGCCATAGTGCTTTGAGCTCCCCTCCTCCCAGGAGCCTGGTTACAAGGTGGATAGGAAAGCCCAGGGACTCATGATGGCAGGCAGTTGCATTTTCCTGGTAGGATTTCAGAAACAAGCTACTCTAGACTAAAAAAACTGAGATCCAAAAAGGAACTTCATCCATCATCAATTCCAGTCTCCCAGTTAGCTGAGGAGGTGCTGAGACCCAAACTTGCCCCAGATGATTCAGCTTTTGTTGTTGTTTAGTCACTAAGTCACCAGGCTTCTCTGTCCATGGGATTTTCCGGGCAAGAAAGAATACTGGGGTGGGTTGCCATTTCCTTCTCCAGGGGATCTTGCAGACCCAGGGAATGAACCAGCATCTCCTACACTGACAAGTGGATTCTTTACCACTGAGCCACCAGGGAAGCTCCAATGATTCAGCCAGCCAGTTCTCTGCAAAGTCAGACCTAAAAGCTGGTGGGGTGGTGCTGATTCTGGGTCCCCAGCTCTTTTCCCTGCATTGTTCTACTGGCTGTGTGAGAACAGGATTCTCTTTTTTGGTTATTGTTCAGTCGCTAAGTCATGTCTGACTCTTTGTCTGACTCAGTGTAGTCCACCAGGCTCCTCTGTCCATGAGGATTCTCCAGGCAAGAATACTAGAGTGGGTTGCCATGCCCTTCTCCAGGGGATCTTCCTGATCCAGGAATCAAACTGGAGTCTCTTGCATTGCAGATGTATTTTTTTTTTTTTTACCAGCTGAGCTACAGTATAGAACTCTCCTTTTTAAGACAGACCAACCTAAGCAAATTCTGCATTGGAGTTCTACTATCTGGATGAGGAGATGAATGGGAGCTGGAGCGGGGTGGGGGAGTCGTGGGGGAATTAGTGAGATCTGAAGAACCCTACTGGGTTTGATGACAGAATATTGGCTTACAAATGCCTTGACAACAGGCTTTCTGAAATCTGCCCTGGTGTTGAAACTACCTTACTTGCCATGCTCATCAGCACACAAGTGAAACTCACAGGTTGACTAGTGTTCGTTTCATTGACTTCTGGGTACTAACTCCTGGGTATATTTCTATAAAAATCTTATCCTCAGAGTGGGAGACTTGCGGAAAGGCAGGAGGAGGGATGTAACAAATAATAATAATTCGAGTCGGGGTATGAGGGTGGACTGCAGGCAGAGGGGACTGGAGGAAGAGTGACAGGCTAGACCGGACCTGCGTTGCCCGCAGGGCTTCCCGTTGCTAGGACTACCAGCGTCCTTGGCTACCGCTCGTTAAAATAGCAGCTCTCCTCTGCTACGACCAGTCCAGCGCTTCGCGGACGGCGCCACCTCGCGCCAGAAGGAGAAAAAGGAATCGCATTTCCCTGCTTCCCTCGGTGCGGGTCCCAGTGAGGAATCAAAACTGCGGGACTTGGCAAAGCAGTCACCCGGAGGCCAGTCCTAAGAACCTCCCGCTGTGGGTTGTACAAGGAACTAGAGAGAGGGCGAACCCCGGGGGTCTTCCCCTCTGACTCACGCCGTACTCTCTCAGCCAAGACTCTAGCTTGTCCTGCAATGATCGTAAAGCTTCGTTGGAGACTAGTCTCCTCAGGTTATCTGCCATCGCTCGATCTTCCGCTCGGCCCGCTCCGGGAGATGGACTCGTGGACCGCGGGGTAGTGTGGCGGGAAAGGTGTTCTCTTCCTGAGGAGCTCAGAGCGCGGCTGGTGTTTCCATCCTCCCCCCTCAGGTCGGACGGGGCAGAGTTCGAGAAGCCGGGGGGAGGTGCCCTGGGCCACAGCCGCCGCGCCTCATTCGCTGCCCCGCGCGCGATCTCCCGGCTCCCGCGCGGCCGCCGGGAGCCAGGACAATAAATACCCGGGCGATTATTAAACAAACCTTGACGTGAGCGCGCGGCAGCTGGGGACGCGCGCGGCCCGTTGCCTGGCAACGCCTGCGCCGCCGCCCAGCCCCAGCCGAGCGCACTACCCGCCTGCAGCCCCCCGCCCCCATCCCTGCTGGGCCCCCATCCCAACCCGCCCGCGGGTCCGGGGCACCGCCAGGAAGCGCCATGCCTCTCTTCCTCATGTTAGTGATGCTCAGCCTCATGCTGCTGTTACTGGTGCTGCTGGTGGCCGAAAGCGAGAGCCCCCAAAGTCTGTGAGACTCCGGGTTGGGCCGGCGGCTGGAAGACGCTAAGACTTCAGGTGGCAGCCGCCCGACCCTGGTGGAGAGAGAGGCGCCCACAGTGTGGCGATGCTGGGCAGCTGGAGGCCTCTTGTCTAGGAAAGCAAAGGTTCTTTCTTTCTAGACGTTTTTGGCTAGGCGGTGAAGAAAGCAGTTGTTTGGGTCCTTCCTATATTTTTTCATTTCTCAAGACTTTATTTCTTCCTTAGTAACATCTAGGATTTGGTGGGTGCCCAGCTAAATAGATTTTAGCTCCAGGATGTTCACAAATTAAAGACAATCAGGTTTAAATAAGATTTGGTCTGTTTTTAGAATCATTAAGCACTCTAAAGTTATTTAATTATGAATTCTCTAATTGAGACTTTGGGTAAGTTTAGAGCCGGTTTGGCACTATTTCAAAAGGTGTATTAAGCCACAGTGGTAGTTTGGACTGCTTTAGAAATGAAACCATTTCAACAGCACCCTTATTTTCAATGTCGTCAAATGATGTGCAGATTGCAAATCATCCTAATCTATCTTTTTTAAAACAGAGCAGGTGGAAGCAGGATCTCAGCTAGCTAGTTGGTTAGCTAGTTTAATTCAGTTTCTTTTTTTTTTTTCAGGTATTTAAGAATTATGAACATTGAACATGTCCACTGACGGTAAACTCAAGAATTTTTGCCCCCACCCCGCTTTTTTCCTCTTAATTAGTGGTTTTACTGTCCTCTGATAAAAATGAAAGGCTCATTATGGAGTCTGTGTTTTTACTATCTTCTGTAGACCACAAAATAAGGACTATAAAAGTTCTCACCACAAGAAAAAAAAACTTGTAACTATGTCTGATAGATATTAATTAGACTGATTGTGGTGATTATTTCACATTATATACAAATATTGACTCACTATGTTGTACATAATGTATTATTTTAATTATATGTCAACAAAAAGAAAAAGAATATAAAGAGAACACACATTTTATCGTAGTGCAATAACAATTGCTAAAATACAAAAAATAAATATCCATTACTGACTTTCTTTCTTTAAAAAATATAAATGAAGAAGAATCTTATAGATTATAGATCTTATAGATTTCTTAACTTAATGCACATTTTTATAGGTAATTGGAATCTTTGAACAGTCTGATTTACTTATTAATAAAAGCCAAGTTGTAATATTTGTTAGGTCAGACTAAGGGTTAAATCCTCCTTGCTGTTACACTTTAATTAACCTCTCAGTTCACCTCAGTTCAGTCACTCAGGTCCAACTCTTTGCGACCCCATGAATCACAGCACGCCAGGCTTCCCTGTCCATCACCAACTCCCGGAGTTCATTCAAACTCATGTCCCTCGAGTCGGTGATGCCATCCAGCCATCTCATCCTCTGTCATCCCCTTCTCCTCCTGCCCCCAATCCCTCCCAGCATCAGAGTCTTGTTTATATCATCTTGCATGCCTGTGCTCAGTTGCTTCAGTCCTCTGGGACTCTTTTATGACCATAGCCTGCCAGGCTTCTCTGTCCATGGGATTGTCCTGGCAAGAATACTGAATAGGTTACCATTTCCTCCTCCAGGGGATCTTCTCAACCTAGGGATCAAACAGCATCTCCTGAGATGGATTCTGAGCCATCTTGGAAGCCCTTATATCATCTTACTATAGTTCCTACTTCACAGTGTTATTAGAGACTAAATAAGATCATTCATGTGAAGTGCAACACAGTGCTTGACATGTTATAACAAATGTTATAAATTTGCTTCCTAAATGCTATGATCACTAATTACTACAAATGTACAATAGGTCACAGTACTAATATTAAACAGAGAAGAGTAGGTTGGAAACATATAAAGCAACAATAGGGCTGCTGATTGAGTACATTATTCAATGGAATGTTTCACAATAGAAATCTCATTACTGAACAGCTAGTATCTAGGAATTATTACTATATAATGTTAAGTGAAAAAAGCAGGTCTCTATATATATTGTGTTACATTATACAACATGAACCCAAGGCATGATTATGGATTATTTTAATTAGTTCCTTTATACTTTTCCAATTTTTCAAATTTCCACCATGAACCCAAACTGCCTTTATGAAAACTTACTCAGAAACAGCTATCCAAAAACTTGACCACCTTCAGAAAACTGTAACTCAAAATATTGATATTTTAGCCAACTTAGAATATGCTTTGACCAAATTTTCATAGTACTCACTTAATAGACATATAGAGTCTTAGGATAGAATGAGTCTGAAATCACTTTAGAATATGCTGCTGCTGCTGCTGCTGCTGCTAAGTCGCTTCAGTCGTGTCCGACTCTGTGCGACCCCATAGATGGCAGCCCACCAGGCTCCGCCGTCCCTGGGATTCTCCAAGCAAGAACACTGGAGTGGGTTGCCATTTCCTTCTCCAATGAATGAAAGTGAAAAGTGAAAGTGAAGTCGCTCATTCGTGCCTGACTCTGAGCGACCCCAGGGACTGCAGCCCACCAGGCTCCTCCGTCCATGGTATTTTCCAGGCAAGAGTACTGGAGTGGGGTGCCATTGCCTTCTCCTGCCTGACCTTATCTCTACAATACTTGACCACCACAACTAGATTCAAGACCCTTCAGGTTTGCCAGTCATTTCACGCACCTCTTAGTTTCCATAGAGCTCTGGAGCATGGTTGTCCTTAGCAAGAACTTGATACTTACTAATAACAAGCATAACTCTCAAGTACTCAAAACAAAGGAAGCGTTTTACATACTCATTCATTATTTATCCCCCTAAAACTTCCAAAACAGGATCTCAGATCGCTTACACTAAAAGATTTGTAGAAAACATCTTTGTTAAATTTAGAAAAAAATTAATGAAAAAAACAAATATGCCCCCAGTTTAAGGCTGTGTACTAATATAGAGCCTTATTTTACATTTATTTTACATTTGGGGCTTATTTTACATTTGGGGCTTTGTGGCAGTCAAGAAAAAAAGGAAACTGGGTGATATGATTACCGTTTGGTTTTTAAAGTACCCATACCAATTCTTTGAATGAAAGCACATTTTTTGGTACCAGTTCTTAAATATGTTTATTCCTTTCCAAAGAGTGTAGAATAACAGATAAATGTGTCCTTAATAACCTCCCCTTTGTAAAGAAAATACAGAAACAAGCTTCATGTGACTTTCTTGCAGTCACCTTTGATCAATGCCAATGGGGGTAACACTAGACCACATGCCATCAAAGAGAGGGCCAAGCAATTGACACCCCACTTCTTAGCTCTCTGGTGATGTTACTTGATACAAGGTTAGAACTTCCATATCTGTAGGAATAAGTAGATATCCTCATAAGTTCCCTAATGATGATCCCTTCCTTAGCAATTTTGATGGGTGCAGGCTATCAATTTAAGAGAGAGTTAGAGCCTGGAATGAAAACAGTAGATGCTGATTAAAGAAGAATCCACATGCTTCAAACTATAAGCATGCACTCAACAAGGTTGAGATTCTGTTTCTAAAGTCTCTCTCTCTCTCTCTCTCTCTCTCTCTCTCTCTATATATATATATATATATATATATTATATATATAGGATAAAGGAAGTGTTAGAGTCCCTCAGTCGTGTCTGACTCTTTGAGACCCCCTGGACTGTAGCTCGCCAGGCTCCTCTGTCCATGGGTTTCTCCAGGCAAGAATACTGGAGTGGGTAGCCATTTCCTTCTCCAGGGAAAATTCCCAACCCAGGGATCAAACCTGAGTCTTCCACACTGCAGGCAGATTCTTTACCAGCTGAGCCACCAGGGAAAAGTGAAAGTGAAAGTCGCTCAGTCATGTTCGACTCTGTGACCCTATGAATTGTACTGTCCATGGAATTCTCCAGGCCAGAATATTGGAGTGGGTAGCTGTTCCCTTCTCCAGGGGATCTTCCCAACCCAGGGATCAAACCCAGGTCTCCCGCATTGCAGGCAGTTTCTTTACCAGCTGAGCCACAAGGGAAGCCTGAGCTACCAGGTAAGCCATATAAAAATATATTGCCGGGAGCCACCACGGGAGATCCCACCCATGACAGGGTCATATGGAAGAGAACTGTTAAGCAAGGCTTCAGAGCTCAAGGGGCTCCTAGGCTTTCTCGAGCATCTACCCCAAAACCAGAATCTGTCTGTTTTACTGTTTCATGACTTTCACCAACTCCTCTGACATTAACAGGGGGCTAATCCTGACCACCTTTCTCTGGAGAAAATCAACTTAGGGCTATAGCTAATAAGTCTCCTGGACATGAGAGGAATATTTCAAATCAAATCCCCTCTGTTAGCATTCTAGCTTGCTTGGCAGGTATATGCAGACACTTACAGCTATGCATACAATTATTCACAGCCTCCCAACTGTGAGAAGCATGGAAAGCCTAAAACACAGAGCCTTTGAAAGAGTTAAAAGTTGTTAGAGTAGTGCTAGTGCTGGTGTAGGATTTCATTATTGGGCCAATGCTTGTTGCTAAGTTCCCATATCTCTTATCCACTGTGCACCTGGGAATGTGTTAGTTAACATAGTGAGAATGCAAGAAAAACACATGTAGCCTTGAATTTAACCATATCAGACTTTTGAGCTAATTGGTTTTTTCTTGTAACTCGCTGCACCTTTGCTCTGTGAAAAATGTAACTCTGTTTGGCACTTTCTGAGGCTGACATAGATTAGAAATATAAAGAAAAAACACTTTGAGGGAAAATAAGTTTTTTGGTTGAGCAGCCTTTATCAAAAGAGGGTCATACAATGTTCATAGGCCTCCAAGGCCAGAAGATACCGTACACAACATTATTTGTGGGAAAGGTATGCAGAAAAAATCATGGTTTCGATAAGGGCAAAACTGCTGGAATGTTGGGCTGATTCTGTATGACCTTGCATCTTTCATTTCCCTCAATGTAGAAAAAGGTATATAAGTACCGTTTAAAGCTATGGATCTCGCTCATCAAAGCAGCTTGATCTCCTCGTGTCAATCATTTTCTTCCTCTTCCTCTCTCTTTCAGGCTAGTTCCCATCTGGAGTATAGAGATCCGCCGTGTCTACTTATTTGCCTGGGTTTCTAAGACCAGAACGGGAAGGCGCCCCTGTGCCTTCACTCTCTCGGGAGACCGGGAGGTCACCTGCAGCCTCACATAGACAATGCAAGTCTCTTGTCCTGAGACTTTATTGATTTTCTGTATAAACCAAGGAACATCAGCCTCTTTTCTTCTCTCCTCTATTTTTTAATCTACAACATTCTTATCTGTCTCTCTCTAAATCAGTCGCAATCATCGACACCGTTTCTCCTTCGGGTTTCCCTGGATCCTGCAGGGGCTGGACCCTGGCATATATATTCTTTTATTCCCAAATAAATGCCTACTTGATAATATCCTAAAATAAACAGGAAGAAAATTAGAGCATCAAAAGATTCTGCAAAGGCTGTAAAGGTTCTATTTGCAGAATCTTTTGATGCTCTAATTTTCTTCCTATTTATTTTAGGATATTATCAAGTAGGCATTTATTTGGGGATAAAAGAAAAATCAAATCTTTCTTTCTGGTACACTATCAGATTATCTTAGAGAAGTTGAAAGAACAATAAATTTGAAGCATGGATACTCTTGTTTTATCTCACACTCTTCCAGTTAGTGGTTTCTCATGACTTTACATGTCTTTAATCATTCTGAGCCTCACTTTTCTTCCATCTACATAATGAAAAACATGGACTTGATGAGCTCTAAGAGCTCTTGCAGTTCTGACATTCTTTAACGTTGTTTTTCCTATTTTTTTTTTAACATATTGGTTATGGTTGAAATTGAGCAAATCTTGCTTGTTGTCTCAATTTCTGGTTCACAGTTCAGTTGAGGTCAGGCCTTGATTCTGAGAGCATTAGCCAGTCATTAAATGTTGAACCTCTTTTTGGCACACAATTTATTCTGCAGGCTTTCTGAAATAACTACTAGAGCTAATCTCCAGGAAATAAACATCTCCGGGGTTTCTCCAAAGTTGCACTCTTAATAAATTTAAACTCAGCTCAAACTGACAAAATCTTCCTAACTCCCCCACCCCCACAAAGCTCATTACTCTTTTCTTTACGCTCTCTAACTTTAGAAATGTGGATACTGTTATCCTACTGTATTAAACTTATTTGTCTGCATCCTATATAAGCTTGTGAGTTTCTTAAAGAAAAGGGCAAAGGTCTATTAGTTCAAATCCTCAGCATAGCAAGTGGTACATTCTAAGCCCTCTATAAATGTTTGTTAAACTATTAACAAAAAGAAAGAAGTAAAAGAAAGAAGAAAGGAAAGCAAAGAAGGCAGGAAGGAGATGACTGGCTGCTTTATATCTGAGGTCATAACCCCATAGAGGTAGAAGAGCAAATTTAATAGCCAGTTGGTTGTTCTTAAAGCATCATAATTCTACTACCCAGCCAGGAGCCTTTTTTTCTAGAGAAGTGTAATGAGTCAAACAGCTGGACGGAATAGGCTTTCTGAAAGTTCTTCCTTTTGCCCACTTTGAGTTTTACCTGTATCAGTTAGCTGGAGAGATTTTTAATTAGGAATTTTATGAAGCCAACAAAAGAGCAACCAAAGCCCTCAGTATATCAAGAGCTGTGTGTGTTTTCGGATGCTTGTATGTAAGAAGCTTGTATGCAAGGAGCTCCAAGGATGTACAGTGGGATCCTCATCATAGTTTCCACTGGGGACAGTTGCAAACCCTCAGCGTATGTGGCTGAGGCATAATCTGTTCTGCTCTAGTCAGACTTCTCTTTAGGCACCCCAGTCCCCTTCTGTGTGTGCCACGCTATTCTTCTCCTACAACTGTCCGTGTTAGTCCTTTGGGTCAGGGCCCATATTACTATATTTGAAGAAAATCTTTTAGCTTTTGCTGACCCAATTGTATGTGATTTCCTTTAAATTTAGTGGTGGTATTAAATTTTTACTGGTGGTATTGCCAAGGCACTTTGTCTCTAAGTATGAGACAGGTTGGCAAAACCAAGGCAGGGCTGCAGGTCTTAGAAACTGGGGTATTACAGATTTTTAACATACTTATCTGGGGAGGCCTTACAAATAGCTGTGAAAAGAAAAGAAGTGAAAAGCAAAGGAGAAAAGGAAAGATATAAGCATCTGAATGCAGAGTTCCAAAGAATAGCAAGGAGAGATAAGAAAGCCTTCTTCAGCGATCAATGCAAAGAAATAGAGGAAAAGAACAGAATAGGAAAGACTAGAGATCTCAAGAAAATTAGAGATACAAAGGGAACATCTCATGCAAAGATGGGCTCAATAAAGGACAGAAATGATATGGACCTAACAGAAGCAGAAGATATCAAGAAGAGGTGGCAAGAATACACAGAAGTACTGTACAAAAAAGATCTTCATGACCCAGATAACCACAATGGTGTGATCACTCACCTAGAGCCAGACATCCTGGAAGGTGAAGTTAAGTGGGCCTTAGAAAGCATCACTACGAACAAAGCTAGTGGAGGTGATGGAATTCCAATTGAGCTATTTCAAATCCTGAAAGATGATGCTGTGAAAGTGCTGCACTCAATATGACAGCACATCTGGAAAACTCAGCAGTGGCCACAGGACTGGAAAAGGTCAGTTTTCATTCCAATCCCAAAGAAAGGCAATGCAAAAGAATGCTCAAACTACTGCACAATTGCACTCCTCTCACACGCTAGTAAAGTAATGCTCAAAATTCTCCAAGCCAGGCCTCAGCAATATGTGAACCGTGAACTTCCTGATGTTCAAGCTGGTTTTAGAAAAGGCAGAGGAACCAGAGATCAAATTACCAATATCTGCTGAATCATGGAAAAAGCAAGAGAGCTCCAGAAAAACATCTATTTCTGCTTTATTGACTATGCCAAAGCCTTTGACTGCGTGGATCACAATAAACTGTGGAAATTTCGGAAAGAGATGGGAATACCAGACCACCCGACCTGCCTCTTGAGAAATCTGTATGCAGGTCAGGAAGCAACAGAACTGGACATGGAACAACAGACTAGTTCCAAATAAGAAAAGGAGTACATCAAGGCTGTATATTGTCACCCTGCTTATTTAACTTCTATGTAGAGTACATCATGAGAAATGCTGGGCTGGAAGAAGCACAAGCTGGAATCAAGATTGCTGGGAGAAATCTCAGTAACCTCAGATATGCAGATGACACCACCCTTATGGCAGAAAGTGAAGAGGAACTAAAAAGCCTCTTGATGAAAGTGAAAGAGGAGAGTGAAAAAGTTGGCTTAAAGCTCAACATTCAGAAAACGAAAATCATGGCATCTGGTCCCATCACTTCATGGGAAATAGATGGGGAAATAGATGGGGAAACAGTGGAAATAGTGTCAGACTTTATTTGGGGGGCTTCAAAATCACTGCAGATGGTGACTGCAGCCATGAAATTAAAAGACGATTACTCCTTGGAAGGAAAGTTATGACCAGCCTAGTTAGCATATTACAAAGCCGAGACATTACTTTACCAACAAAGATCCGTCTAGTCAAGGCTATGGTTTTTCCAGTGGTCATGTATGGATGTGACAGTTGGACTGTGAAGAAAGTTGAGCACCAAAGAATTGATGTTTTTGAAGTGTGGTGTTGGAGAAGACTCTTGAGAGTCCCTTGGACTGCAAGGAGATCCAACCAGTCCGTCCTAAAGGGATCAGTCCTGGATGTTCATTGGAAGGACTGATGTTAAAGCTAAAACTCCAGTACTTTGGCCACCTCATGCGAAGAGTTGACTCATTGGAAAAGACTCTGATGCTGGGAGGGACTGGGGGCAAGAAGAGAAGGGGACGACCGAGGATGAGGTGGCTGGATGGCGTTACCAACTCAATGGATGTGAGTTTGAGTGAACTCTGGGAGTTGGTGATGGACAGGGAGGCCTGGCGTGCTGCGATTCATGGGGTCTCAAAGGATCGGACAGGACTGAGTGAATGAACTGAACTGAACTGAAGATACTTATTAAGTTTCATTACTGTCTTAAGCATTGGAGGTAAAACGATGAGTAAGATACGGATCTTCCAGACAGAGCTCCCCATTTTTTAGATGAACTTAAGACAGGTAAACAAAATAGAATACAATGCACTCTGAAATACATGTAGAAGACTAGGAGTGGAATTAAGGGACAGACCAGCTAAAACTGCCCAGGCATGTAGGAAGGCTCAAAGAGAATATGACATTTGAATGGATTTTTGAAGGATGAATAAGAATGTGCTTGACAGAGAAAAAGAGAAGGACTTTTCAAGCGGAAGGAAAAGAAGCAAAGCATAGGATGTAAAGACTAGAGGACTAGAATTAGAGACAGGAATTAAGGTTCAGTCAAAAGCCCAGTTATCTGAGTGGATTATTGAGGCCCCAGCCAGACTATTACCAGAGGCTTGCTGCTGACTCCCCAAAGCACTGAGCTGTAACAGTCTTTCTGCTTAAGATGAAGCTTGTCCTAGAGATCCAGGCAGGAGTCAGCCTAGAGAGGCAAGTCAATTGGTTCCAGCATTTGGAAAGGATTTGCAGAACTTGATGACCAGCTAGGTACTGATCTTAGCCAAAACTAGAGGAGATTTGAAGGGTAAGATTATAAAGGATTTACCAGGTGAGAGAGCTGAATCTTCTAACTGCAATTTCTTGGCAATCCTCTGATGTGAAGCACGCAGAGAGAGAGAAACATCTGCTCCAGTCATCAAAAAGCAAAACTGATTTAGTTTCTAGAGAAAGAAAAATTCGGCCAGCAGGTCTCTTTGGTGTTCCTGTTGAGTTAGGCAGGCCTGCGGCCCCAAGATGCTTAGGAGAAGTTTCAGCTACCTGAGGAATAGTTATCGTACCTCGGTTACCACTGCTTTCTCTCCTTTTTTTTTTTTTTTTAAACTAAGAGGATTATTGGATTATATTGACTCTACAGCGAAGAAGGAAATGTGTACTCGAGTTACTTGTATATCTGAGGCCTTCCTGGTGTGCAGTAAACATCTGTTAAATTGGATTTCCCAGTAGATACATCCACACTATCTTCAACAAACCTCCAAAACCACAGAAAAGAAGCATCACCCTTCACAGGCCCGCCAAACCTAAGAAGCATCCCTGTACTCCTTAAGGACATTCGGTTTTCAAGATTTTGGCTGCCGGTTGGCAACTTGTTAACTTCTGTCCGCGTTGTCACCACCTCCTCCCTCGTCCACATGTACTCTGCAAATGCGCCCATCCCACCCAGCCAAGGAGATCCCGACTCGTGAAGCAAGGAGCCCTCCTGATGGCACCAGCACCGCCCCCCACCCCTTGCTGGGGAATGGAGAGAAATGGCGAGCGGTCCTCTGTATTTTGAGGGAGCCCTTTTCGAAGAATCCAGAGGCGGCCAGAGGTCGAACGGAATCCCGGTGTGCGAGAAAACGCTCCCGGAGGCCACTGCCTGGGCGCCGGCGCAGCGGAGCGGGCACGAGTGGCCCGGGCGGGGCGGGGTTGGAGATGGGGGGCGGGCGCGAGGAGCGGGCCCCTTCCCGCCCCTCCAGCGCGCAAGCGCAGGCGCGCGAGGTGCGGAGGAGGCCGGAGGGCGGCGGAGCCGGCGGGCGCGGGAAGATGGCGGCGGCGGCGGCGGCAGCCGCGGAGCAGGTCTGTGAGCCCCGCCGCAGCTCCGGGCTGGAGGGCCGGGGGAGGCCGGGGTCCTGCCGGTGAGGTCCTCCGCAGGACCGGCAGGCGGGAGCTGGGGCGCGAGGGCGGGCTCCGCGGGGCGGGGCTGGGCGGGAGCTGTCCGCAGCCCGGGATGCTGGAGAAGGCCGGGCGGGACCCCGGGCAAGGGGCTCCGGGACGGATAAGGGGGAGCCAGCCGCGGGCTCCCGGCCTGGCCTGGCGGTCCGTTGGCGAGGTCAGGAGGGGCGCTGTCCTGGAGGCCCGGGATGGGGTCGAGGCAGCCGGGAGCCTCCGCCCGGACGTTCTGGGGACATGCCTGCTCCGTGGCCAGCGAAGATGCGGGTAAAAATAACCCCAGCCAACGAGCCGCCAGCCTCCCCTGATACCAGCCAAGAAACAGTCAGCTGTTGTGGGGTATCAGCTTTCGGCCACTTCTTGTGTGCCAACCCCCTAGGCTGACAGCCACGTTTCTCCTCCCGCTTTGGTTCTGGAGACTAAGTCTCCAATCAGTATAAGACTGTCTCCTATCCAGTTGGTTTAAAATCATTTTTAAAAAAATCCTTTATCAAGTATTTCCTAATCTGCATTGTAAACTTGTAACTTAGAATAGCTTAAAAGGCTATTTTCTTCCCCCAAAGCAGGCTATACATTATGCACACATTTACACACACACAAACACACATACACACACACCTGTTACTAGGGTGATTTGTTATAATAAAAATAATTTTGATAGTCTCTCCCCCCCTTAACTATTATTTTCCTTTAAAAATAAACTGATAGGATAGTTTATTTGGAAAAGTCTCATTCTTCAGCATTGTTGAAAAAAATAAATGAGCCAAGTAGCCAACATTCTGTTTCCAGAAAAATCTTGTCTGAAAGTAATTAACTGCTTTTAGAGACATAGTAGGTAGATATCACTGGAACAGTCATGCTGAGCACCATGAAAAATAAAAGACGTGACATCTGCCTTCAAAGTTAAAGTCAAACTGCCAGATAAATGCAGAAAAATCAGCTAAAGATGGTAGACAAGCTATAGGACCTAACAATAAAATGTAAAGGAATGAGTGAAATTGAAAGGAGACAAAGCTTCTTGCAGTTGTTGAGATTGAAATTGTCCCTTGCTTTTGTGATTTCCTTCCTGAATTATCAGCGCCTGTTTTAGATGGTTCTTTTTTCATCTGCATCACCTGTTGATACTCTTGGAAGTTCCAACTAGTTTCTATCTTGCTTTACACAAAGACTGGGCAATCTGATCCATCCCTTATTCTCCACTTCAGAGTTAGGTATTTATGTCTCCAGTCAGATTTAACTGAATTTTCCATGGGCACCCCAAACTCAGAAATTTTTAATGGTGAATGGTGCATCACACTCACCATTAAATGGGCTACAACCATCCATTCACTTGGTTTACCTTGCCACAAGCAGGACTGGCTCAAGGGAGCTCAGAAAGGACCCATCTTTGGGTTAATGCTCTGCTCTCCCATGCTTGGTAATTGAGCAGAGAACCTCACATTTTGTTTTTGCTCTAGACCCCACAAATTATGTATCAGGCCCTAATTGGGGGTCATCTTAGATCCCCCTAAGTAACACTCACATCCAGTCAATCACCAGGTCCTTTCAGTTCTACCTCTTAAGGACTCTCCCACATCTTGATGTGTAGTGTCAAAATTCAGTCAAGCCCTCATTTGAACTGTTAGGGAAACCTGCTGTTGATATCTCCATCTCTAAATTCATCTATTCAACTCTTCTTGGTTTAATTTTGCTGTAATGCAAATCTCTATCACTAACCTATTTTAAATTCCCATTGCCTTCAGAATAGAGTCTGTCATTCTTGATGTGGTACTTATACCTACTCATTTATTGATCCCTAACCACATCTTGGGGCTTCCCAATGGCTCAGTGGTCAGGAATCCGCCTGCAAAGCAGGAGACCCAAGTTTAATCCCTGGATGGGGAAGATCCCTTGGAGGAGGTCATGGCAACCCACTCCAGTATTCTTGCTTGGAGAATCCCATGAACAGAGGAGCCTGGCGGGCTTCAGTCCATAGGGTTGCAAAGAGTTGGACACGACTAAAGTGACTTAGCATGCAAGCACAAACACATCGCACTTCTTTTTTTGTCCCATTTGTATACTCATCTTCTTCACCATCCATATAAAATTACCAACATTAGTCTGCACAAGATGACCTCTACTCAGTTTCGTGATGTTTCCTCTGCCTGGAATGCCTTTCTCTGTACTTTACTTGGCTAACTTCTGTTTGTCCTTCAATGTTCAACTGAAGCCCCAGCTTTTTTGAAGAATCTTCAACTGATTTCAGTCCATAGGGTGCAAAGAGTTGGACACGACTAAAGTGACTTAGCATGCAAGCACAAACACATCGCACTTCTTTTTTTGTCCCATTTGTATACTCATCTTCTTCACCATCCATATAAAATTACCAACATTAGTCTGCACAAGATGACCTCTACTCAGTTTCGTGATGTTTCCTCTGCCTGGAATGCCTTTCTCTGTACTTTACTTGGCTAACTTCTGTTTGTCCTTCAATGTTCAACTGAAGCCCCAGCTTTTTTGAAGAATCTTCAACTGATGACCTTACTTGATAAGTAAAAGTGTATTCCTCTTATGCACTCTTTTCAGTTTCATTGCTTTATGACTGCACTTGCCATGTTGAACTTTAATTGCTAGTGACTCCATCTATCTACACTGCTGACCTGTAACTAAGTTTGTTGAGTAAGGTGCTGTGCCTTGCATGTCTTGGTAGTCTGGAACATCTGGCATATAGTAATTCATCAGTAAATGGTAAGTGCAAAGAATGAAATATACTGATGTACATGAATTGACAGAGAAAATTAATGAATTCATCCCAGGAAGGTAAGATTTGCCCTGTCACTCTCTTATGTAGACCTGTATTCAGATTCTGGCTAAGAGTTCTAAATTGCCCGTCTGACATCACTGTCATAATCCTATACTGGATCTGTGGAAATTAGAAGCAAACTCACTTTCCCTAAGATATTCTACTTCCTCTGGCCAAAAAAAACTACCAAAATACAAATTCAACTCTAAATGTTTGGAACATCAACAAGCCCTCATAGCTTCGGTACCTCATTTAGATACACAACCTACACAACTGTATTCAGCAGCTTTTGTGTTAAACTTGTTGAGTAGATTGAATGATCCTCTACAAAGCCTTTCTTACTGCTTCAGTTCAGTTCAGTCGCTCAGTTGTGTCCAACTCTTTGCGACTCCATGAACCACAGCACACCAGGCCTCCCTATCCATCACCAACTCCGAGTCCACCCAAACCCATTTCCATTGAGTTGGTGATGCCATCCAACCATCTCATCCTCTGTCATCCCCTCCTCCTTCTGCCCTCAATCTTTCCCAGCATCGGGGTCTGTTCAAATGAGTCAGTTCTTCGCATCAGGTGGCCAAAGTATTGGAGTTTCAGCTTCAGCATCAGTCCTACCAATGAACACCCAGGACTGATCTCCTTTAGGATGGACTGGTTGGATCTCCTTGCAGTCCAAGAGACTCTCAAGAGTCTTCTCCAACACCACAGTTCAAAAACATCAATTCTTCAGCACCCAGCTTTCTTTATAGACCAACTCTCATATCCATACATGACCACTGGAAAACCATAGCCTCTACTAGACACACCTTTGTTGACAGAGTAATGTCTCTGCTTTTTAATATGCTGTCTAGGTTGGTCATAACTTTCCTTCCAAGGAGTAAGCGTCTTTTAATTTCATGGCTACAATTGCCATCTGCAGTGATTTTGGAGCATCTATTTCTGTTTTATTGACTGTGCCAAAGCCTTTTACTGTGTGGATCACAATAAACTGTGGAAAATTTGGAAAGAGATTGGGAATACCAGACCACCTGACCTGTCTCTTGAGAAACCTGTATGCAGGTCAGGAAGCAACAGTTACAACTGGACATGGAACAACAGACTGGTTCCAAATAGGAAAAGGAGTATGTTAAGGCTGTATATTGTCACCGTGCTTATTTAACTTATATGCAGAGTACATTATGAGAAACACTGGGCTGGAGGAAGCACAAGCTGGGATCAAGATTGCCGGGAGAAATATCAATAACCTCAGATATGCAGATGACACCACCTTTATGGCAGAAAGTGAAGAAGAACTAAAGAGCCTCTTGATGAAAGTGAAAGAGGAGAGTGAAAAAGTTGGCTTAAAGCTCAACATTCAGAAAACTAAGATCATGGCATCT
>SJYC01080181.1:0-14973 GCA_006408675.1 Madoqua kirkii
TCAATAACCTCAGATATGCAGATGACACCACCTTTATGGCAGAAAGTGAAGAAGAACTGAAGAGCCTCTTGATGAAAGTGAAAGAGGAGAGTGAAAAAGTTGGCTTAAAGCTCAACATTCAGAAAACGAAGATCATGGCATCTGGTCCCATCACTTCATGGGAAATAGATGGGGAAACAGTGGAAACAGTGTCAGACTTTGAGGCGGGGGGTGCTCCCAAATCACTGCAGATGGTGATTGCAGCCATGAAATTAAAAGATGCTTACTACTTGGAAGAAAAGTTATGACCAACCTAGATAGTATATTCAAAAGCAGAGACATTACTTTGCTGACTAAGGTCCATCTAGACAAGGCTATGGTATTTCCTGTGGTCATGTATGGATGTGAGAGTTGAACTGTGAAGAAGGGTGAGTGCTAAAGAACTAGTGCTTTTGAAGTGTGGTGTTGGAGAAGACTCTTGAGAGTCCCTTGGGCTGCAAGGAGATCCAATCAGTCCTTTCTAAGGAGATCATCCCTGGGATTTCCTTGGAGGGAATGATGCTGAAACTCCAATACTTTGGCCACCTCATGGGAAGAGTTGACTCATTGGAAAAGACTGTGATGCTGGGAGGGATTAGGGGCAGGAGGAGAAGGGGACCACCGAGGATGAGATGGCTGGATGGCATCACTGACTGGATGGACGTGAGTGTGAGTGAACTCTGGGAGTTGGTGATGGACAGGGAGGCCTGGCGTGCTGCGATTCATCAGGTCACAAAGAGTCAGACATGGCTGAGTGACTGAACTTAACTGGTTCATTGTTCTTGAATACATGTTCTTATCTGTGTTTTCATATCATAGTAATAAACACTTAAAAGAGAAGTCTCTGGAGTGAAACTTCCCTAGTTTCTAAAATGAGTTCCAGTTGAAATAATTTGGGTGTTTTACTTAACATGAGCCTCAGTTTCCCCATCTGAAATATGGGAAAGAATAATACCTACTTCATAGAATTATAGTTGAGGATTCAGTGAGATAATCCAAGTAATGTACTAGTCACTATGCCTGCACATAGTATATTATCAAAACAAGTTATTTTATGTGATTGACGTTATTCTTTTGGTTCCTGTTTTTCTTTTTCCTTTGGCTTGATCTCGTTTCATGTACAGAACAAGTAACATCATTTTTTAGGGCTACAGGATCTCTGTCCTAGTGATCTGTGCCACTTGGCTTAGCCACTTCCCCATTGGATAGTTCCAGATATTTTTTCCTGCATTACAGTGTTGGTACACATGGGAAATATGTACTTTTACTCATCACTCTTAGTGTTAACTGCTGAGGGATAAGTGCAGAGGTGGTTGTCTGGTCCTTTCTCTGTTTGGTGGACCCAGCTCTCCCAGTTTCCTTTCAAAGACACCAGCTTGACACATGTGCTCCTGCTCATGTCTTTTCATATGTTAGATGGAACGTGGATATAGAGCAAGACGCAGAGGAAAAGGAGGGGTCGGTGGGTAGACAGTGCAGACCTTTCCTCACTGTGGGATCTTGGTCAAATTACTTAACCTCTTTGAACTTTAATTCTCTTGTTTGACGAAGGAGACTAAAGCAATCTACCTTAAAGTGATGCTGCGAGGGTTGGAGATATAGTTAGAGGGGTGTCTAGCATAGTGCCTGGCATGTAGTAGGCCTGCAGAAAGTGTTTGCTACCGGTGTAGCTATTCTTTGCTTGCAGGCAGACAGTCTCTGCTCTGTAGGAATATGGCTATTACGGGGAGGAGGGTAGAATGTGAAAGTTGAGTAAGAGCCATAGGAAGTGATAGCCTGTCTAGCTTCTTGGTACACTTGAGGACTGGTTTCCTCGGCCACTTTTCTTTATGGAGGATGCGCTGACTCAATGAAAACCATGCTGGTGGCTTTCCATCTACCGTAACCCTTCCTTTCATGGCCTAAACTTTAGGTGTCTGGAGCCTGTGCCTTCAGGTGTCTTGCCCAAGACTCCTGAGCTGGTAAGTGGCTACCAGGAAAACACTGGCAACTTCTGGTAGAATCAACTTCCAAGTTTAACCTCAGGATGATTACGCACTCTTGCAGGATGCTTGATTGCTCTGGGGAAAGGTGAGCTTTGTGAGTGTTGTTGAGGTGTGAGGTGAAAGGGAAGACCAAATAAGTGAGAGAGGATAATTAAAAGAGTCAGGAAGATAGAATTGTTTACAATGGTGTAACACAGTGGTCTATCAGAGATAGATCTGAGTGCTGAGATTTCAAATAAATGATATATATTTTTTTGGCCAGAAAACCTTTTTAAAATTATTTACTCTGTTAGTAAGTATTAGAACCCAACTAAAACTGGGCTAAAGAAAGAGAGGAAGAAAGAGACACAAGAAACATGTTGACAAATGGTTGGTCACCATTTCTTAGCTCTCCATCCCCTGCATTGACCTCATTCAGTATCTCTTCCAAGATGCCAGTAAGATGGGCACCCCTGATTCTGGGTATACCTATCACCTTAGTATCATCCTATAAAGGAGGAGCCCCTATTCTTCCTAATAGTTCCAATCAAAGCCCTAGAAAGGAGCCTCACTGACCAGCTGGGGTCCTGTACCCATGTCTGAAACTAGGGTGTGACACCTGCCCTCCTGAATCATATGGGCTATGAGAAGGAAGGAGGTGGTTTCTCAAAGTGGAATCGGAGTATATTTAGCAGAATGAAGAGTAAAAAATACTGGGCAGGCAAGAGCTGTGGGCCTTTGCTCCATTGATGATGTGCTGATGTTTACTCAACAGAACATGTTCCTCTGCACAGCTGAAAGGGTGCCCCATGAATGACCTGTGTCAATTCCAACACCCAACCTTCCTAGGAATATAATGATAATGTTTCACCTTTTGTAATTTTCCTACAACCTTTGTACATAGCACAAATGGGGGAATTGTACATGACTATTGAATTTGAGTTCAATAAAGGATTTGTACCATCTGAATTATACCTCGACACACAAGATAGGATACATTAACTTAATTACTGTTGGATTCAATAACATAGGCCACTGCCCTGGGAATTTATCTTGTGCTCTACCCAGAGAGAGAGACTGGGCATCATTTCTAAAGACAGTCAATTTCCAATTATCCATGCTAATGGAGAACACAGCATGCACAGACTCTAAGTACAGTTTCTGTTTGGTTCAGGGAGCAAACATAATTTTTAATTTTTCTACCTGAGTTATTTGTTTTGCTTGGGCTTAGGTAACACTAGAAAGAATTTTCATTGCCTGGGCCTACACTTTCTTTTCCTTTTTCTTGGTTTATAAAATGTGAAGTATATTTTATTTTTTGATGTTTATTTTTTAACTTTTTCATTTGAATTAATTTGAAACAGAATGGATTGTTGCCCCTATGTCTTTTACCCAGTTCGGGCATCCATTCATGCTCAGTCATTTAGTCATGTCCAAGTCTTATGCAACCCCATGGACTGTAGCCTTTCAGGCTCCTCTGTCCATGGAATTCTCCAGGCAAGAATACTGGAGTGGGCTGCCGTTTTTTCCTCCAGAGGATCTTCTGGACCCAGGGACTGAACATGCTAACTTATGTCTCCTGCGCATTGCAGGCAGATTCTTTATTGTAGTTATTTAACTAGTCCTATTTCTAGATGGTAAGATTGCTTCCAAGTTTCACTATTATGAATAATGCTGAGAAGAGTAGCATTGTTGATAAATCCTTGTAAACATCCTTAACTATCTTATTAGGTTAAATTTTTATGGGTCAAGTTGTGAAGTCAAAGGTCACAAACATTTTATGGCTCTTAATATAAACATCATGAACTTGGCCTGCAGGAGGACTGTGCCAGTTAATGAGCCCACAGTGTAGGAGGGTGATTTTTCCTCATATCTGCCAACTAGAGAATAATGAACTTTAAAAGTGTGCAAATTTGATAGGTGACATTATTCTAATGTACTTTTTTTTGGTTATGAGGCAGTTGACTGGTATATAGTTTGACATTTGTATTTTGGTGAATTGCCTGCTCAAGGCCTTTGCCTGTTTTCCCATTGATGGATATTCTTTCCCTCACTGATCTGTTTGACTCTTTTAACTGATTCAAACTATATGGAAGTTTCTATTGGTAATGTCAAGGGCACCTCAATCCTCCTGAGTAGAGTGCTGGAGCAGAGGTGCTGGGTTCCCTCCCCTCACTTTAGAGGAGAAACAGAGTTCTAGGGACAGACAGGAAAATAGCACATGAACTGGGCTTCCAACCCGATTCCCTCTACCATCTTCATCAGAAGTGAGGATGGAGAAGAATTGACAGAGCAGTAGCCACTATGGGCCAGTCCCCACTGATAAGGAGAGGAGAGTCTCTACTTCTTCAGTTCAGTTCAGTTCAGTTCAGTCGCTCAGTAGTGTCTGACTCTTTGCGACCTAATAAATCGCAGCACACCAAGCCTCCCTGCCCATCATCAACTCCTGGAGTTCACTCAAACTCATGTCCATCAAGTCGGGGATGCCATCCAGCCATCTCATCCTCTGTTGTCCCCTTCTTCTCCTGCCCCCAAATCCCTCCCAGCATCAGAGTCTTTTCCAATGAGTCAACTCTTCACATGAGGTGGCCAAAGTACTGGAGTTTCAGCTTCAGCATCATTCCTTCCAAAGAACACCCAGTACTGATCTCCTTCAGAATGGACTGGTTGGATCTCCTTGCAGTCCAAAGGACTCTCAAGAGTCTTCTCCAACACCACAGTTCAGAAGCATCAGTTCTTTGGTGCTCAGCTTTCTTCACAGTCCAACTCTCACATCCATACGACTACTGGAAAAACTTACGCTTACTCATTTAATGGTAATTGAGAACTTAGAATATGTTGGATGTGGGGCAAGCATGGTATATATGTGGTATTATCTTCTCAAAATATGATGCATGTATGCTATCATTACCTCCATCCTACACATAAGGAAACTGAAGCTCCGAAAGAGTGAAAAAGTTATGGGAACAGGCATTAAAGTTGAGCTCCAAATCCCAGTCTCTCTCACTCTAGAGTACATGTTCTTCACAAAGGTTATAGTGTTTCTGTTATACTTCCATAATGAGATATCTTTGGAAGAAGGAAAAGAACATTATTCACAGGTTGCCCCTAACACAGTCACTGCCAGGCCCTGGTGTATTTCTTTCCCTCTTCCCTCCTTACTGCTGAAATCATTCTGTACATCCAATTCTGTAGCTTGACTTTTTCCACTCTGTGTTTCTCCCTATTGCTTCATGGATTTTATAGCCATCATTTTAATGATGTGCATAATATTCCTTTGTTGGGCAGATGCTAAATTCTTGAATTTAGTGTTCTCCTACTGCAGATCTTGGGAGAACTTCTGGGGACTCCCGCTGTCTTCTCTGCAGTTCTCTCTGACTTGATAGCTCCTTTTTCACTTCATGCCTTGAATGAAATGATACAAATTTAACTTGCAAATTGCCTCAGGATGTCTTTCATAGTTGCAGGCATCTGTGAATTATATACGAATATGTATGTAGCCAGGCAAATTCTTGCTAACACTTTGAGTTTAACAAATATCTAGTGGAGAGAAGTGTGTAAGCGATTAAAATTTCTTCTCTAAGTTTCTCAGTTTTTAAAGGGGTGACTGACCTGCTTATGTGAGCCTCGTATGTGAAACTTTAATAAGACATCGCTGGGTGAGCTGTAAAACATCTTATAGGAATGGTGGTGATGCTGCTGTACCGTATTTATAGTGCTTCTCATGAGCAGACACTGGGCACTGGGAGTTTTACATACCTCTTAATCCTTCCCACAGCCTTGTAAAGAAGGCATGGCATTATTATCCCTGTTTTACAGGCAAGCAAATGGGTCTAGAGGGGTTAATTGACTAGTCTGAGAGTCTTTAGCTGGTAAGAGGCTGAGCTGATGTTTGAGCCAAGGTCCCCAGAGCTTTGGTACTCTTGGCATTAGCACAGCGATAATCTGAGTCTTCTTATCTAGCTGTCTAGGGCTCTGAGACGTCTTGCCTTTAAATGATGCCTTCTTATATTTGTTCATTCTTGGGGGCATAAGCTGGTTCAACTTAGTGTCTAGGACCTGGTGACCCATCTGTATTCCATTTCAGAAGTTGTGAAAAGAAATAGAAGAAAAGAAAATATTTACAGGAGACTTGGTTATGGTTCAAGTTAGTTTACTGGGTGGTTTTAGAAATCCTTTTGTGTTAGATCATGCTGCATTCAACAAGACTGTTAATGCTCGGGCTTCTCTTGGGACTGGGCGAACCAGTCGGGTTCACTCTGTTGTGTTTCCAAGCCTCACCTGGCTCTGCGTGCCTGCTCCAGCTCCAGTTTTGCTCTCTGGTTTCCATCTGAGCTGGAGAGCTTCCTCCACAAGGAATCCTGTTTTGCTGCCATTCTTGGGGTCCTTGTTGGGTCCTCTTTTGGGAACCTTGCTCCCTGGAGGCCCAGCTAAGCTCTCTGTAGACCAGGCATTCTCTGGCCTCCACCTCCCAAACGTGTGAACCCACATCATCCTAAATGGAAGCCTTTCCAAAGGCAGGGATGTGGCGCTGACCCTGAGAGCAACGAGGCCCCAGCCAGCCAGTTCTGAATGTTTACAGTATAGTGCGGAGGCTCCTGCTAACACAGGGATGCAATGCTCCTCTTGAAAGGAACATAAAAATGAGAACAGGAAAAAGAAAAGGAGCTTGGATGGCTTTTCTGGGAGAGAAGAAGACAATTATCTTCTAGTGTCTGCGGGCTTGTTATTCAGTCAACAGAGGACAGGTATCTTCATATTTTCCATCACAGAGCATCATGTATGTGGAAAGAGTGAGGCAGCCCCACACTGAGGTGTGGATGTGGACTCGGGAGCCAGAATGCCTGGGTTCAGATCCCTCATCACCTTGAGCAAGTCATTTAACCTCTCCTGACCTCAGAGTCCTTAAACACAAAGTGGGAGAATTGAGGCATTTGGTTCACAGGGTGGGGAGGAACCTTTAGCAAGCAAGCACTTACATGGCATTTATTACGTGGAAGGGACTTTCTAAGCACATCACAAATATAAACGCATTTAATCCTCTTGATACCCCTATGAGATAAGCATGACATTGTCTTCTTGGGTCTGAGATGAGTGCTGTGTTAACTTCCCTGAAATGGGAGCAGCTGACAGTTGATAGTCTCACAAACTAAGAATTGGGAGAGCATTCCAGGCAGAAGGATGTCTTAGCTTTGGGGAGCCTGCAGGGGCACAGAGGAATCAAACAAAGACAGTGCTTTCCAGTGGGCCAAGCACGCTTGCCTGCAGTGCTGCCCAGAAGCGCTGAGGCCCTCTCCACTAGGGAGAGCTCCACATGGGCTGGGTTCTGTCAGTCCCACCTCCCTGTCACTTCCCAGCATCATCTAGCCTGGCACAAAGGGCCTGCTCCATGGCTGACTGCGGAATGGGTAAATGAAGACTCTGAGGTTGCCTTCCCCAGAGCAACCCAGGTGGCTTCCCTCCCCAGTGTCTTTCACAGTTACCCTGGTCCCCAGGAGTCTCTCTCCCACAATCCCTGGCCACCTCATTAGACTCTACCTAGAGGACCACAGAGCTGGGTCAAGACACCACCAAGTCTCATTTACCAGGCATCTTGTAAGCAGCCATCACTGTTAGAGGTAGCGAGCCTTCCAGTGTTCCTAGGGGAGGAGCACACATGTGGCTCTTGGCAGCCAAATACTCTTTTACACTTAATGTGACCCTGTGTCATACTAAGTTTTTTGCTACTATATTCAATGAGTCACAGTTGCCAGTGCCTTTTGCAGGATATATGATCACAACCGTAATTAATTAGCATGATTTTCCATTTAAATCTTGCTGACTAGACCATACATTCCATGGTAACAGACACTAAACTTCATGACAACAACATACATTGTGAATAAATGAATCGGTAACAGCCCAGTTGGATCAAAGGTGCCCTTCCACTAGTTTGAAATTTATCGTGGGAGGTGAGGGAAATGGGGCAGTGAAGGAGACGTCAGCTATGGGGTTGAGGGCTGTGGGAGGCCTTTGCCATCACAGAGTGGCCAGTTTGAGTCCTGGCTCTTTCATTTACTCGCTGAGGGATCCAGAGTGAGTGATAACACAGCACTGGGACTCAGTGTCTCCAGCTGTGAAATGGGGCTTATCTCAGTGCCAGCTCCTAGGCGGCTGCAGTAAGGATGACATTATATGACACACAGGACTGTGGTATCTGATGTGATGCATTGTAAGTGCCCTGTACACTCAGCAAATGTCACTGGTATTGTTACCCTGGTGATTCTTTGACTCTCTCTACTCTGTCCCTGGGTAATTACTTGGACTTTAGGCTTTTCTGCCAGTTATTTTCATTTATTTGTGAGGTATTCATTTGCTTAAAGTCAATTCCTCTCAAGCTAGGCTGCCCATATGCCATGGCTCTGCATGGAGGGAGAAGAAAGCATGAAGGTACATGTTGGGGGTGAGGATGGCAATGGGGGATGTAGGGAGATGGAGGGAGCCTGGTTCTGCTGAACACATATAATCGATAGGTGAAATCGACATGTTTGTGAAAGCTACAGGCCCTGCTGTGTGAGCTGTTTTCAGGGATGCCAGAAAGCGCATCTATTTCATTGTTCTCTTCATGGGGCCAGGATGGGTTCCAGCTTCATCCTCAAACCTGTGAGTGGAGAGGTCAAGTCTTCCTCCACCATTACCACCTTCCATCCATGGACTGTTGAGGGTTAAGATGTCAACGTAAACCTGGGAGCTCCTTTGCCTCTAAGCAACTAAATGCATTGAGCTGTGAGCATCCATTGATTTGTTCAATATTTATTGTGTACCTACCGTGTACCAGAGGCTTTTTTAAGCACTACAGTTTCATCAGCAAATAAGACAAGACATGCACAGCTGGACCCTGTCCTATGCCTTGCGTGCCTGGTGGGAGCTGGGCACTACACAGCTGGGATGAGTGCCATGGGATCGTTGGGGTCAGGGGCGGCTTTCCTGAGCACTGGGAGGGAAGCTGTGAACTGAAGGGTGCATGGGGAGGGTGAGGAGAAGGCAGGGAAGAAAGAGCATCCAGGCTGTAGTGAGCCCCCACAGAGAGGCCCTGAGGTGGAGGGGTAGGATGCAGGTGATCAGAAGGGGACGGGGAGGGACATGGGGGACCAAGGAGGGTGGCAGCCCCCAGGCTTAGCGGGTGCATAGGTCGCCATAGTGGGGTGCCTGATCGTCACCCTGAGAGCTCAGGAAGGCCAGTGAGGAGAGAAGAGTGGCCACCTTTATGCTGCGATGGGCTCACTCTGGCACCTATGTGGAGAATGAACTACACATGGCTGGCTGAGAGGCCAAGACCTTTGTGAAGGGCCCTGGGGAGTGGGGGGTGAGAGGTGGCGGGAAATTGTAGCAGTGGAGGGGGTGAGGGCTGTGGGAGGCCTTTGCCATCACAGAGTGGCCAGTTTGAGTCCTGGCTCTTTCATTTACTCGCTGAGGGATCCAGAGTGAGTGATAACACAGCACTGGGACTCAGTGTCTCCAGCTGTGAAATGGGGCTTATCTCAGTGCCAGCTTCCTAGGCGGCTGCAGTAAGGATGACATTATATGACACACAGGACTGTGGTATCTGATGTGATGCATTGTAAGTGCCCTGTACACTCAGCAAATGTCACTGGTATTGTTACCCTGGTGATTCTTTGACTCTCTCTACTCTGTCCCTGGGTAATTACTTGGACTTTAGGCTTTTCTGCCAGTTATTTTCATTTATTTGTGAGGTATTCATTTGCTTAAAGTCAATTCCTCTCAAGCTAGGCTGCCCATATGCCATGGCTCTGCATGGAGGGAGAAGAAAGCATGAAGGTACATGTTGGGGGTGAGGATGGCAATGGGGGATGTAGGGAGATGGAGGGAGCCTGGTTCTGCTGAACACATATAATCGATAGGTGAAATCGACATGTTTGTGAAAGCTACAGGCCCTGCTGTGTGAGCTGTTTTCAGGGATGCCAGAAAGCGCATCTATTTCATTGTTCTCTTCATGGGGCCAGGATGGGTTCCAGCTTCATCCTCAAACCTGTGAGTGGAGAGGTCAAGTCTTCCTCCACCATTACCACCTTCCATCCATGGACTGTTGAGGGTTAAGATGTCAACGTAAACCTGGGAGCTCCTTTGCCTCTAAGCAACTAAATGCATTGAGCTGTGAGCATCCATTGATTTGTTCAATATTTATTGTGTACCTACCGTGTACCAGAGGCTTTTTTAAGCACTACAGTTTCATCAGCAAATAAGACAAGACATGCACAGCTGGACCCTGTCCTATGCCTTGCGTGCCTGGTGGGAGCTGGGCACTACACAGCTGGGATGAGTGCCATGGGATCGTTGGGGTCAGGGGCGGCTTTCCTGAGCACTGGGAGGGAAGCTGTGAACTGAAGGGTGCATGGGGAGGGTGAGGAGAAGGCAGGGAAGAAAGAGCATCCAGGCTGTAGTGAGCCCCCACAGAGAGGCCCTGAGGTGGAGGGGTAGGATGCAGGTGATCAGAAGGGGACGGGGAGGGACATGGGGGACCAAGGAGGGTGGCAGCCCCCAGGCTTAGCGGGTGCATAGGTCGCCATAGTGGGGTGCCTGATCGTCACCCTGAGAGCTCAGGAAGGCCAGTGAGGAGAGAAGAGTGGCCACCTTTATGCTGCGATGGGCTCACTCTGGCACCTATGTGGAGAATGAACTACACATGGCTGGCTGAGAGGCCAAGACCTTTGTGAAGGGCCCTGGGGAGTGGGGGGTGAGAGGTGGCGGGAAATTGTAGCAGTGGAGGGGGTGGGTGGGACTGGAAATAACCACAACGGCAGACCCGACAGTTGACTGCTTCTTTTTCTTTTTTGAAAACCGTTTCTCCTCGTTTTTATTTTTTGACTGATTTGTCAAAAGTGGTGGCTGTGAAGGATGTCAGAAGGACACTAGCATTTGGTGACCACCGCTAGCTTTCCCATCAGGAAGGTGGGAAGGGGAGCAGGTATGGCTGCAGGAGAGCTCAAGCATTCAGTTTTGGACACAGTAAGTCCATTTGGCCAGTGAGACAGTTGCCAAATGGAGATGCCGTGTAACAGGTAGGTATATGAGTGTGGAGCTAAAATTAAATCTGGGTTGATGACAGTGTAAGTGTTATGGGTCCCTCTTATCAGATGGAGGTATCATGAAGTTGGGGGCGGGGTGCGCGCTACACCTAGAACTTTCCACTATTAGATCCATCTTTCTCTCTCTCTGCGACCTTCAGCAATTCATCTAACCTTTCTGTGTGCCCCTGTTCCCAGCATAAAATGGTGATAGTTATGTCTGCTTTAGACTACCAATAGCACATGTTTGAGGATCCATTAAACTGAAAATAAAACATGTGGTGCTCTTTGGAAATAAGAACTATGTTAAAACAAGGAGTTATTATAGTTGTGTGTAAGCCAATGACAAGCAGAAATACAGCCCCAAGGCTCAGTATTGATTTTGGTCCCGGGTGCTTCCCGCGGCCGAATAAATCTGACATCCCTCCTTGCCAACTGGCTGCGCTGATGGCAGGTCTCCAGCTTCTAGCTCCTTGCCCTGGTTCCAAGGTTACGTCCTTTCTCATCTCAGGCCAGCTTCAGCACCCCCATACCTGCCTCGGCTGCTCTGAGTGCCCTTCCCACCCTGTGGGTGGTTACAGGGACAATTTCAGTTGTGAAACTGGAGCCTGGCCAAGAGCAGATGCCCTCTATTAAACCAGGGCCTGCTGGAAAAGCAGAGATAGAATCTGCAGAGCAAGAGGTTCAAGGGTGACCAGAGGAAAATGTCTCCAGACAGTTAGGTTTCAAACTTTAGGGTGAATTATGGGTTATGGAATTTGCTTCACTCATTCATCCAATTATTGGGTAAATATTTATTGAATGCTCATCAGGCTATGAGTTAAGCCTGGAGATACAGCCATGAAAAAGACATTGTCTTTGTTTTCCTGGAATTACTATTTGAATTGCAAGACAGAGAATCAAGGGGCAAAATACTTTTAAGGGAACAACCAAATGCAAGGATGAAGAGTATTGACGTGGCTGGATGGGGAGGGCCTATTTTAGATGGGTTGTCAGGGAAGACTTCGATGAGGTGGTACATCTGAGCAGGCTCCCAAGAAGGAGCTGACCTTTGAAAAGCAGGGAGAGGACCGTTCAGGCAGAGGGTACGGCCAGTGCAGAGGGCCAGAGGTGAGAAGACGCTTCATGCGCATGCAAAACCGTGGGCAGGAGTGTGGCTAGAGTTCAGGGAATCACAGCACAGGGGAAGGGGCCAGCTGGTGCCGGGCTTTATTAGCCACGGGAAGGAGTTTAGACTTTCATTTGCAGTGTCCTGGTGAGCCATTGAGCAGTTTCATAAGAAGCAGTAATGATCTGTTTAAAAAGACAGCACTGCCCCCTTAGTGAAGAGTGGGTTGGAAGGGAAAGGAAAGGATCAAGGAAGCTAGCCAAGATGCCACTGCAGTCTTTCAGGAGGGCGTACAGTCAAGAGGACCTGGTGGTCCCATGGAGGTGGAAGGATAAGGATGAATGGGAGGGGAGTCTGAAAGTAGAGGGGATCGGCTTGCTGACGGATGGGCAGTGAGGGACCAGGGAGATGGAGGGATTGAAGGCGCCTCATAGGTTTCTGGCTTTAGCAGCCATGTGGGTGGGAGACATTTACTATTATGGGGAGGACTCAGCACAGGTTTGTGGACAAAAATCTAGACTTCTGATTTGACATGTCCCTGGGGCATCCAGAGGACCTATTGATTATAAAGTTGGATATACAGCTGGAAGTTATCAGACACTTCTGGGTTGGAAATGCAACAGGAGCATCTCAGCACAGGGCAAGATGGGAACACCCAGAGAGGGCAGATAGCTTTGGCCTGAACCCAAGAAGCGATGGTGTATATACATGGGTACATCCAGCCAGGAGGGAGAGTCCTATAGGGCCCTAAAGGGATGCTCAGAGTCAAGTACGGGAGGACTCAGGGCTGCCCACTTGGAGGAGACTGCTGATGTGACAAGTCATGTCAGTCAGGGAAAATGAAAGTCAGGTTAGAGTGGGTGGAAAAAGGAATTGGAGCTCAACTTACTTGGATTTCCATGAGAATGTAAGAAATGTACTCTCCATCATATGTAAATTTCTCTCCTGCTCTGATACCAGAACATAAAATGAAAATACCTAAAATATTCCTGTGACAACCACAATCCCCGGTATAATAGTTGTGACTCCACTCCTTTCCTCCCTTTCAGGAAAACTTCTAGGAATGTAAATCAGTCAGAGTAATGTTGGGATAAGCATCTGCTACTTTTTTAAGGAAAAAATCATAATCTAACTTTTGCTGCTAAGTCGCTTCAGTTGTGTCTGACTCTGTGCAACCCCAGAGACGGCAGCCCACCAGGCTCCCCTGTCTCTGGGATTCTCCAGGCAAGAACACTGGACTGGGTTGCCGTTTCCTTCTCCAGTGCATGAAAGTGAAAAGTGAAAGTGAAGTCTCTCAGTCATGCCTGACTCTTAGCGACCCCATGGAGCCTACCAGGCTCCTCCATCCATGGGATTTTCCAGGCAAGAGTATTGGAGTGGGTTGCCGTTGCCTTCTCCGAATCTAACTTCTATATGCAACCAAATTACTGGCAGCACAATCAGTAGCTGACCATGTCACATATGTTGGGGCTCAGTGTCGAGAGCTTGGCTCTGGGCACCGTGGGCACTGGTGAACAAGCCAAACTGGGCCTCTGCCCTTATGGAGCTCGCTCCAGCCATGCAGAGACACAGACTTGGAGTGAGTGATTTCAAGTGATCTTGCAGCTGAGCAGCACTGTGTTCTCAGGGGAAAGTCACCAGCATCCTGGCCTCATGTAGCATCCTAGCCTTCAGTTCAGCAAGCCTGTCTGAAGCAGTCAGGGTGGATAAGCTGAGGGAAGAAATCAACGAGGCTGGTGCTGGGGGCAGGTATGGTCAGCAGTCCAAGTAGGAGTCACCACCCAGTGCTGGAGGGAGCCCGCATCCACTGAGACCCACACCAAAGCTAGGAAGTCAGGGAAGAGATGAGGTGGTGTGAGAGGCAGCCAGAGAGGCCAAATGTGCAGGGTTTGGAGCCCCAGCCGTGAGTTTAGTCTTTATCAGGAAAGCAAACATGAAGAGATGTGTGTGTTGAGGGAAGATGGGTGACTATGTCAGACCTGTTCTAAAAGCATCCAGCCATCTGCACAATGGGCTGTGGTTGTACAAGAGAGAGGCAGCAGGTAAGTAGAAGTCACCACCCAGTGCTGGAGGGAGCCCGCATCCACTGAGACCCACACCAAAGCTAGGAAGTCAGGGAAGAGATGAGGTGGTGTGAGAGGCAGCCAGAGAGGCCAAATGTGCAGGGTTTGGAGCCCCAGCCGTGAGTTTAGTCTTTATCAGGAAAGCAAACATGAAGAGATGTGTGTGTTGAGGGAAGATGGGTGACTATGTCAGACCTGTTCTAAAAGCATCCAGCCATCTGCACAATGGGCTGTGGTTGTACAAGAGAGAGGCAGCAGGTCAGTGTGCCCTGTCCTTTCGATCAGACTTGCCTGCGGATCTGGAATGCCAATGGGGGCTGCATCTCCTGCCTCAGAGTCCTGTCCCCGAGCCTGGCCTCTTCTCCCTCTCCTGCTCCCTCCCCTCTAGGAAAACCCAAGAGGAGGGTGCTGGGGCCAGTTCCCAAGGGTGGGGACAGAAACAGATGTGGACTTTGCTGTGTAAGAACACTGAGGGATGCCCACAGGGCCAGTGTGGTGACGCAAGGCAGAAACAGGTGACACATGATAGAAATGGAGGCCAGAAGGGCTGTCTTAAGGGACTGCCGGTAGTTGGCATGGTACAGGCCATGGATGTGCGGAGACGTGGATGGGTGCATGACCTGGGGTGGGCAGTGCAGAAATTCACTCAGGTCCGGACGCTCTCCTAAGGCATGCTGATTCAGCGAGTCTGGGGCGTGAGCCAGGAGAACCGATTTTTAAAAAGTCCTCCCTCCCCCCGCACCCCCCCCCCCCCC
>SJYC01080182.1:0-33194 GCA_006408675.1 Madoqua kirkii
CCATTAAGATGATCCTGACTTAAGTGGTCCAACGACCTTGCTTCTGAGAATGCCTCGACGTTGGCCCTCCTCTTGGCCTTGATCCTCAGTTCCCTAGCTATCTCCTCCCAGCCTGGGCCTGAAAGCTTATTTCAGCCTTGCGTGGAGATGTGGATAACCAGGATCCCCAGCTGCCTGACCAGGGGCGGCGGGGCGGTCGGGAGGGCCGTACAGCGGCGCGCGGCCGCCAGGGGTCGCCAGAGGCCTCGGCTCGAGCGCTCGGGCTCCTCCGCCCGCGGACGCCGCGCCCGAGCGAGCCTGCGAGCGAGCGAGCGAGCGGAGCCAGAGCGCTGCGGGCTCACAAAGCGGCAGGACGCGCGGCGGCGGGTGGCAGGAGCGCTAGGGAGCTAGCCAGCCGATTAGCCTTCTCGGCGACCGCGCCGCAAGAGCTCGAGCAACTCGGACGCGGGGACCCGGGCCGGGCCCCAAGGTACGTTCCCCGCAGAACCCCGCGCCCCAACTTGGCGTAGTTGGGACACCTCCCCGCGGCCACCGGGGGTGGGGGCTGGCGGGGTCAGGGCCTGCCTGGGGCTGTCTCTGTGCGCCCCTCTTTCCCCGAGGAGGCGGCGGGGGGCCGAGGGGAGACACCCTCCACCCGGTGCGCAGGTATATCCCCCATTCAGTGGGAGCCTGGACTGCTGCTCGGAGCCCTGTTTACCCCCTTCCTACCCGAGCTCTGCGCGCAGTGTCTGGGAGTCAGGCTTGCGGATCCAGGGCTCTCCGTTTTCGGGGAGGGGTACTGAAGCCCCTATCCGAGAGCGGCGGTGAGTGGGGCGCCCGGACGATAGGGGTCCTCTATAGTTTGATAGCGGCCCCTAATTTGTGACGCAGCCTCTTCATTTGAAACCGACCCAACCCCCCTCCATTCGTAAGAGAGACCCCTGGGTCTGTAGATCCGCTGCAGGTGTGCCCAGGGTTGACCCTGGCCCCGCGGGGCGGTCCCCGCTTGCCCCGACGGCGGGAGCGCGCAGCCCTCGGCTCGCCGCCCCGGGCCTCCGCTCACCGCCCCCGCGTGCCCCTGCCCCGCAGATGCCAGCGATCGCGGTGCTCGCGGCGGCTGCCGCGGCGTGGTGCTTCCTCCAGGTCGAGAGCCGGCACCTGGACGCGCTCGCCCGAGGCGCGGGCCCCAACAACGGCAATTTCCTGGACAATGACCAGTGGCTGAGCACAGTCTCTCAGTACGAGCGGGACAAGTACTGGCGGTTGGCGGTGCGCCTTCTTAGCGTGTGGGAAAGGCGCTGGTGCAGACTTCACAGGCAGCTTGTGGGGTCAGGGTTCATGGGCTTCATCTTGCCTGAGAGGAACTTTGAAGACAACTTCGAAGGCTTGATGCTCTTCGCCCCTGTTGCCTGTGGTCCAGGTGTGTGTAATTGGTCCGACGGGGGGAAGTGATTGCCCTGAACATGGTATTAACAGTGAGCAGCTGCGGAGACAGAGTCTCCTTCAGCTTACGAGTTCTCCGAATGCTGCTGGTTGACTTTATCAACCCCCTGGAGAACCTTCCTGGGCATCAGTGACTTAGACCATCTCTGGCAGGGGACGGGGTGGGTTGGGGGTGTCCAGAAGAATGCCTGTTGCCGAGGTTTAGGTTTGGAGTGAGCCCAGCTTGTTGAGTAGGGAGCCAGGTGTCCAGGAGGCTCAGAGAACCATGGCTTTGATACATGCTCCTGTTGGGCGGGAGCATGGGAGTTTGGACCCTGGGCATCCTTAGAAGGGAAAGGGAGCAGGCACTGGTGAGTTGGTCCGCCACCCTGAAGGGGACCCTGAATGACAGAGGATCGCTCCTCTGAGGGAGACATGGGAGGCGAGAAAGTTATTCCTGGGCACCCAGAGGCAATCTGCTGCCTGTTTCTGCCCCAGGCTGGCGGCTGCTTCCCCAGGTACGACCGGGAAGATGCCGGCCCAGAGGCTCCTGACGCAGTCTTTCCAGCAGATGGCATCCCCTCTGTGCTGTGGGAGGTGCTGCCAGCTCACTCAGAGGCTGCCCCAGGTGGCTGGGACCGTGTGCTTCTAGGGGACTAGGGAAAACTTGGATGATATTTAACACTAGGAATTCCTGCCCTGGGGAGGGACCCATACCACGGAGCCCCTGGTCTTGGCACAGGACTCCTTGAGTGGGAGATATGGGAGAGTCACCCCTTACCTGGATTCCTCTTACCCCATGCCCGGCATGCCCAGCCATTGCAAAGGGAGGGCCTGAGAAATCCAGTAATCCAGATGTCTTCTAGTACTTTCTAAAGAGCACCTCTCCAGGGCCCATTCCAGAGGCGCTAAGGCCTTGAGTGGGGACTTCTCTCCTCTCTATTCCTCTTCCCTTTCTCTTTAGTTGATGGTGGTCTTTTCCTTGAAAGAGGCTTTCAAACACTTTTGGTGAACAAGTGATATGAGGCCTTACTGCTCCTCTCCCCGCCCCCCACCCCCTGCCCCACCACCTGGCACCATGAGATCTCCTGTTCCTGATCTATTCTGTTAACCATCTTCCATCCCCTTTCTGTTCCACCCCAAAGAGCCCTGTACAGACTACCTTTACCTGTGGCTGAAAAAGATGGCCAAGCTGCCTGAAAGATGCCCCATGGAAGCTTCCATTTCCAGACTCACACAGGGTAGAAATTATCTTGCCTTTTTCTTGCCTTCTTCATTATGTTTTAGACAGAGTTGAGGAAAGGGGCAGGTGCTTGACTCTGCCCCTTGGCTAGAGCTGGAGGACACACCTCCTTCTGCACACCCGCTCTGGTTCATGTGGCAGCTGGGTTGGATGGAAAGTGACTGTGCTTGTTGGTCTTTGGTTTGGACAGGTTTACTCTGCTTTTGTGTATTTTTAAGGTTTTCTAGTCTTGGTGTATCATGCATATGGTACTCTTCTTGTTTCCCGTTCAGATTTAAATTTCAAGATTGGGCTTTTCCTCATTTCTCATCTTTCTTGCAAATGGTGACATTTTTAATTCTTGGATCAGTGTTTTTATAAGCCTAACTGATCATGAAGCTCTCAACTGGGGTGCTTGTTAAATTGTATCACCCAGACTCACCCCTTCCTCCTCAGAGATTCTGATTCTAAGTTCTGGGATGAGTGCTGGAAATCCATATTTTAAAAGAACATTCTAGGTAATTCCTAGGATGATTAGGAATACTTCCTGTTGAAAATATCCTAAGCTTAACAAAAAGAGAAAATCTGTGTTCAAATGCATTGCTTTTTTTGTTTCTGGAGCAAATTTAGGTGTTCAGCTAATATTTTTTAGCAGTATATATTCTTTAAAAATGATAATTTAATCCAACGTACCATTAGAGTCATCCAAAATGTTTCAGAATTCCAAATATCTTCAGTCACCAACCGTGGCATTAATATAAGCTCCATGGAGTCTTCTGATGCTAGCCGTGGGTCAGACATAATTTAATGCCATTAATATAATTTAATGCCTTTAACCTCTTTAAAGTGTTACGAAACTCAAACTAGATTCTTTTTTAGGCCGAGTCTGAGTGTCTTTAGTTGATTGTTTTACTTGAAATAACCACAAAACCTCCATCCCCTGGGACCAGGGACTAAAAGCTTACTTCCTGTAGAAGCAACTCAGTGGACAGTTGACAAAGCCTCAGCTAAGCGTGCCAGGGATCAGCCAGCCTGGTGATTTTCACTGAGCCATCACTGTTTCACTGGCCTCGCTGGAGACTGACAACGCTCAGCTTCTCTCTTGCTGTTTCAGTTTTGTGGAAACCACTGATAACTTTGAAAGACCAGGCCCTGAGACAATTATGATATTGTTATGATGCTTGTCAGTTGTGAGAAAGTCACTTTTTGCCTTTTACTTTGTGAAAGAAAACTTTTTGCCCTTTTCCTTGACTCATTTTCTTTTTTTTTTTTCTTTTTTGTCTGTTTTCCTTTTTGCACTCGAGGGAAGAGATATTAAGAAGTGGCTTTTGAACTTTTGAAATTGAAAACTAAGAGCCCCTTTTAGAGAGTTGACGATACTCCTTGGTGGAAGTTATTGGCTAAAATTGAAGTGGAAGTGGGAGGTGGGCTGTGTGCTCCGTGTTCTCTTGCCTGTTGAGTGTGCTGTGATGTCCAGAGAGGACCGGTCAGCCTCTACCTAATACTTTGAAGTGGTCCTGTTGCTCTAGATACACAAATAATGCTATCTCCTTCTTTTCAGAAGTAAAACTTTCACAGCTACTCTATGGTTTGTTGCCTGGAGCAATGGGGCCAGGAGAAATATAACGCCATACAGATGTTTGCTCCTAAATGTAGTGGGAGCCTGTTAGTTTGGTCATCTTCTTTGATAAATACTAGCAATTGGGATGTTTTGGCCAGATGGAGACCTGGACTTCTGCACAAATACAGTATGAAGAAGGAGAAGATGAAGACAGATGTTTATGTTAAGTTGTATGGTTATTCCCCACTTCCAACTGCTCCAACTGGTGTGCTTTTAGCTCCTCTGTGGTTTCAGGTTCAGGGGTGAGGACGCCACACCCATTTTCCTGATTTTTTTTTTTTTCACTCTGATTTGGCTTTCCATACAGTTTCTGTAAGGAGATTTTCCTCTGTTCATTCCTACATTCATTTGTAATCTGTCCATTCATTCCAACAAATATTTGACTGTCTAACATGTGCTAGGCAGTGGCTAGAAGAATGAGTAAGATACATACATGTGATCTCTTCTCAGGTAACCACTTGTCTACTGGATGGAACTTTAACTTCTGCAGTCAGTATTTCTTCCTTGTTCTGTTTTCTTAGAATAAATTATTTATTTATTTGGCCACACCAGGTCTTATCAGTTGTGGCATGCAGGATCTTTGATCTTCATTGTGGCATATGGGATCTAGTTCCCTGACCAGGGATCAAACCCCAGTCCCCTGCATTGGGAGCTTAGAGTGTTAGCCACTGGACCACCAGGGAAGTCCCTGTTTCCTTTTTTTAAAAGTGTTTTTCTTGTAAAGGTAATATACACAAATTGCAATTAAAATAAAACATTGCAGAAACAGTGGTATCTAACATTTATCCTGCACTTAGTGTGCTGGCCATTGTTTAAGGTAGTTTACGTATATTATCTCATGTAATACTCATAGCCATCCTAGGAGAGAAGCACTATTATTCTTATTTACTAGGAGGTGAAGTCTCTTGCCCACAGAGCTGGACTGTGAAGGAGCTGGACTGGACCCAGGGGGTCTGTCTCTAGACTCCTGCAGCCCATTGAGAGAGGAGTGGATTTGGGCTGTGAGTCGCCAGGGGTATTACACTGAGAGTCTTTGCAGCTTTCTGCCTCAGAGAAATCAGTGAGGAGCCTTAGGTGGAGACCAAGTGGAGTGGGAGGCCAGGTGGACACAGATCATGGCAGAGGCCACATCAGGGCTTCTCTTCTGCTAATAATGAGCTTCTGATTTGATTAAAATAATATTGTTGCTTACACCAAACATGACATTTTCTTTCTTTTGCACTCATGAAACTAGCCCTGACATTTAACTCGGGGATAATTGCCTTTAGCAGGCCCGAAGACTCAGAAGTGTTGCCTTGGCTGGCATTTATCTTACTCCAGAGTGACCTGAGTTTGTAATTCTAATGAGACCACAAGGACCAGCCTGCGTGCTTTCTCCTTCTTGTGCACATGCTGTGGGATTTGGTGGTCTCTGTAGCAGGACTGGGGGTGGCGTGGAGCATCTGATCTGCTCATTTGATCTCAACGTCTCAGCTATAATGAGTTTCAAGGGCAAGGGAGGCTTATTGATAGAATAGTGGCTGCCTCAGTCTGTGGGCTCGGTGACAAGAGAGGTGGTGTGGCTTAGTGATCAGCCATTAATCTGTCACCACAGAAACTCGGCTTGTAATAGAGAGTAGCAGAAAATCATTTTGATTAAACAGGTTCAAGGAGAATTAAATGAGTTTGTGATCCTGACTTTCCTTAATGAACCCACTATCTTAAATCCCCTATACTAGATGACCACCGATAGAAATAATTATTTCACAGTAATCATTATAAAGGGACAGTGTAGAAATTGATAAGCCTATGGCCATCCTTATATTTTCTGCACTTTCAGTTTACTCTTGTAGAGAGAACCTAGTTTTTGCCTGGCAAGGATGGTACAGCTTGTGCCCCAGTTGACCCTCCCAGGCTGTTCCCCTGTGTCTCCTGGTCCTCCCAGCCCTGCCCCAATTGTGCTCCAGTGGAACTGGATTGTTAGGCAGATGAGTACTCTCCTGTATATTGAGGAGATTATTTTCAGAAGCAAGGACTGGTTTCAGATGGATCGTTGGACCCATACCCCGGAAGAGTGGGACATAAACATTAGCTCAACTATTTTATCTTGCTCAGGGAGACATGGTAAAGTTAGAAATTAAATATTTTAAAATGTCATTTCTTACTCACTCACTGTAGTGTATTTCAAATTAAACACGTTCAATATCTAAACGTGAACACCTTCAAGATGACTCATTTTACCTTTCCTCTGAGGAGGTGACTGTTTATGTTCCTTAGGAAATTCCTCAGACTCAAGCTCATAGATAGTTTCATCTCCCCAGGTAAGGTAATTACAAAGGGAAGAAATTTTCTATAAGAGACTAAATAATTTGCCCAAGGTTAGAGGTATTTTCTTGTTTATATTTTCTCCATTATAAGATGCTGCGGATTGTAGGATGTGCCATTTTTGTGCTACTCAGAAAGAAAGCAGTGTTGAGAAGGAAGAGTTTAATAGAGCCATGGATAAAGCTAGGACTCCAGAGAATCCCTCAGTGTGAAGGTAAATGAGAAATAAACTCACAGTGCAGAAAAGGGACCACAGCAGAGTGACTCAGGTGTCTCTACCTAGGCATGGTGGATGAAGGGGGAAGTGGGATCTGGGCAATTGGCAGGCTGGCTCTTTCCGATTTCCCGTCTACGTGCATGCAACCATGGTGGTCTCCCCGCCCCAACCTTAGGCAGTCAACTCAGTCTCGGGCTGTTTGTCCTCTGAATCCCTGACTTCTCATTTGGTAAATGTGGGATGATCACAGTGTATTGGTGAGGGCTCCAATGCAAGTGACTGAAACCTGGTCCACGCTGACTTAAATGGAAAAGAAAATTTACTTGTGTAACTGAAAATTCTGCTGATAAGTTACAGATCTAGATAAGGCTGGATCCTTGGGCTTGGACTGCACCACCAGACTTGGGTATGTATGTTTGTCATTTTCTTACCACTTCTCCAGCCGCCCACCCGTCTGTGGACTCTATTTCCCACGTGTTGGTTGTATTCTCAGGTTGATTAACTCCATGTAGTGACTCATGGCAATTACACATTTCTATTAAGTGAAAGAGGAGAGTGAAAAAGTTGGCATAAAGCTCAACATTCAGAAAACTAAGATCATGGCATCTAGTCCCATCCCTTCATGGGAAATAGATGGGGAAATAGTGGAAACGGTGTCAGACTTTATTTTTTGGGGCTCCAAAATCACTGCAGATGGTGATTGCAGCCATGAAATTAAAAGATGTTTACTCCTTGGAAGGAAAGTTTTGACAAACCTAGATAGAATATTCACAAACAGAGACATTACTTTGCCAACAAAGGTGCGTCTAGTCAAGGCTATGGTTTTTCCAGTGGGCGTGTATGGGTATGAGAGCTGGACTGTGAAGAAAGCTGTGCGCTGAAGAATTGATGCTTTTGAACTGTGGTGTTTTTAACTGTCATGTTGGAGAAGACTCTTGAGAGTCCCTTGGACTACAAGGAGATCCAACCAGTCCATTCTAAAGGAGATCAGCCCTGGAATTTCTTTGGAAGGAATGATGCTAAAGCTGAAACTCCAGTACTTTGGCCACCTGATGCGAAGAGTTGACTCACTGGAAAAGACTCTGATGCTGAGAGGGATTGGGGCCAGGAGGAGAAGGGGATGACAGAGGATGAGACAGCTGGATGGCATCACCGACTAGATGGACATGAGTTTGAGTGAACTCCGGGAGTTGGTTATGGACAGGGAGGCTTGGCGTGCTGCAATTCATGTAGTTGCAAAGAGTTGGACACGACTGAGCGACTGAGCTGAACTGAAGATACTGTAGTTTTTATGTCTCAGCATTGCCACAAAAGTCCCAGAATTGAAACTTGTCGGGTTTACCTGTGTTGTATACCCCAATTGATCACTGTGACCACGTTGGTGGCATATGTGTTAACTGGCCAGTCTTTGGTACATGCTCATCCCTGGGGTAGGAAGTGGGACCTGGGACCTGGTTGTGGGGACTCCATCAGGTTACATGGTTGAAGAAGGGTTGAAGGGTAGTTTCTTAAGGGAAAATGGATGCCTTGTGGGCAAACATCACAGGGGTCCACTGTGTTGATCAGCCCCACTCAGCTGGCATGGGGAGGGTAAATTGGCTAATACTAGTGAAGCTGTTAGCAAAGTGTCTGGCTTAATACTAAGTGGAGGCTATTAATTTTATTAGTATTAACAACTCCTGTTATATATGCATTTTTCCTCAGTTTAGGTTGTATGTATTTGTTTTAGCTTCTTCTGTAGTTTCATTCTTCCTGAAATAAGAGCCTGAGTTTTATCATGCCTTGCATGCAGTAGGTGGTCTGTTAGCATTTTTTGATTTGAATTATTACTTAGGCACACCTCTTGGTGAATCTCTGGGAAAGGAAAGCCTGTAGAATTACTGGTGCAGATTTTTTGGTATGTGAAGATTCTAGGTTACACACACATTGAAAAACATCTTTTTAAAAAATTTCTGCAGTTTCATTCTTCCTGAAATAAGAGCCTGAGTTTTATCATGCCTTGCATGCAGTAGGTGGTCTGTTAGCATTTTTTGATTTGAATTATTACTTAGGCACACCTCTTGGTGAATCTCTGGGAAAGGAAAGCCTGTAGAATTACTGGTGCAGATTTTTTGGTATGTGAAGATTCTAGGTTACACACACATTGAAAAACATCTTTTTAAAAAATTTCAGTCTAACACCCATCTCTAAGTAGGACCTTACAACTTTTTAACCCCTTTTAGGATATTCTGAGGAGAAGGCAGTGGCACCCCACTCCAGTACTCTTGCCTGGAATATCCCATGGACGGAGGACCCTGATAGGCTGCAGTCCATGGGGTCGCAAAGAGTCAGACACGACTGAGCGACTTCACTTTCACTTTCATGCATTGGAGAAGGTAATGGCAACCCACTCCAGTGTTCTTGCCTGGAGAATCCCAGGGACGGGGGAGCCTGGTCGGCTGCCGTCTGTGGGGTCACACAGAGTTGGACACGACTGAAGCGACTTAGCAGCAGCAGCAGGATATCCTGATGTATAAAGCTCTTTGTCCCCAGACCTTTACCATTGAGCCCAGTGCAGAAATCTGCTTACTGAATGTTTAAATGAATTTGAGTGAATGAAGGAATGAAGGCAGGAACTCTTCCATACCAGGATTTTGCACACTTCCACGACAAGGAAGCAGATGTTCCTTTTAGAGGGCTGGCCCCAGGATGCCATGCTGGCCTTGGACTTGTGTCTCTGTTAGTAATTGACCATGATGATGGATACAAATTGATAGGCATGCTGTGGCGAGGCAGGGAGCTTGACTGAGAAGCTCAATGGCCCCCTCACAATCTGGTTGTGGTCCTTGAACCTGTGGAAAGCTCTTCATGGTGAAGAGGCCCCTCTGAGCCCGGACTCACCTTCCAGTCTTGCCGTGGATGAGCTTGGGTCTTGGCTGCAGCATCATGATCGTCATCTGCAAAACTAGTGATCGCTCCTCCTGAGGGGGTTTGGGAGCATGGAGTGAGCTTCTGGCACAAAATAGATAGATCCTTGTGATCTTTCAGTGCCTGGTATAAATACCTGTGATTCTGATATAATTTCCGAGGGTCACTTTTAACTTATGTCCTGGGAGCATAAGTGAGTTGCTGGCACATAACTGTAGATGTTGCTTTCTGTCTCATGTCTTAGAGAAAGGTTGGGGAAATTGGTTCCATTTACCTTGAGCTTGTCTTTACTGCATACCTTGCTGGCTGGAAGGCTGTCTTCAGTTCTGTATGGTTTTTAAAAGTTAAATTTTTTCTGATTGTAGATCCTGTCATAGCCATCTCTGTTGTGTAAATTGCCCTTGCCCTGCCTCTCCCTTTAAAAACATCCTTCCTCCTCCTCTAGGGTCTGGGGCCCATGAGTTTCTCCTTCCCTCTGTGGTCAAGAGTCCTGGGCTTTAGAACTCCTCCAGTTCTCACTGCTCTTTAGAAATCAGGGTGAGATAGAATTTCTTGGATAGAGAGATTTGTGAAGTTTCTATAAAAAATGAGACTGGTATTATATGGACTGTTCCTTGACTTCCTGCCCATCCCTCTGTCCCTTTTCTGAGAACCAACTGGGCACCAAATTTGGAAGCTAAAGATGGAAACCAAGATTTCTACCCACAAGTGTCAGAGTTCAGACTTACCTGCAGTTGGAGTGCTGAACAGTATCAGGCGTCATTGCCCCTGGGTCTGGGTCCTTCCAGTGTCCTTGTGACAGATGTGAGGATGTTGATTTATCTTGGGGTCAGAAGTAAGGTGTGTTCACAGACTAGTGATGCAGATTACTGGGGATGCTCCTAGTAGGATAGCACTGATGTCCAAATTAATTCGATTGGGTTGCAATTCTTAAGATTCTGTGCAAATATGTCCCTCAGGAAACCCTCTCCCTTTATCATTTAGGGCCAAGTTTTCTTTGGTGCAGTGGGGAAGGAAGGAAGGAAGGAAGGAAGGAAAGACATGTTATACATTTTGTTGTAATACTTTACAAACTCTTCTTGTGTGATCTGTGACATGTCACACTACAGAAGACTCCATCAACATTCCCCAGCATAATTATGTGGTGGGTGAGCAGGAATTTATGCAAAGTCCATCGGCGTCTATGATTGAAGCAGGGAAGCAGAACTTACTTTGGTGTTTCAGGCAATCTTTGCAGAGATAAAGCATGGAGAAAACAGGCAGAGAGCAAAAGGCTCCACTTTCTTATTGTAGCTCTACCCTTACTGTTCCACCATGTAAGTGGCATCACTCTGAGCTCTAAGAAGGGCCAGGCCAAGTTGCTGATGATGCTTCATGGCTAAAGCAAAAAAAAAAAAAGATGCCCAGAAAAAGGTGTTAGAGCAGTGGTTCTCAGAATTACATCTTTATAATCTTGAAAAAAAAACATCACTGGCTTGTTTAAAATGCAGATCTCAGCCAGAGCAGTCTTGAATAGGTCAAGAGTGGCACCCAGGAACTTGCATTAAAAAAAAGCAATCCAGGTGATTCCGATGCAGGTAGTTCTCAGACTATATTTTCAGGAAAATCGTGGAGAATAATTATTTATCCACAATAGCCAATACCACTAGCACTAATGAATAATACGATTTTAGACAAAATGAGTGTTTGAAGATGCAGAGTAAGTTATTATGGGTACTGTATTTTCCCTTGAGGCCAAAAATGCTATTGTTGACATCAGTAGAAAGAAAGGGCTTGCTTTCTGGTGTATGTATGTACATAGGTCTCAGCAGAAGCCTTGTCATGAGCTGTTCCTAGAGTGGGGTGACATTTGACTTGTCCCCACTCCTAGGGCATCAGGGCTGCTTATACCATGAGTTCAGTGGAACTGATGTGGGACCTTTCCCACGACAAAGTCTGAGTTGGTGATCTCAGCAAATTTCCTCTCTCCCAAGGGGCCTAATCACAGCCAACTCTGGTCTGACTTTACATCTTCTCTAGCAGGCCTGATGATGTTTTGTGCACAGATAAACAGGAGGACATTGACTCCATTGACTCTGACATTGGCATTGGTTTATGGAGAAGTGGGTATTGAAGGTGGAGGATGTAATAACCAATGTTTACTCTAGGCACAGAGATGCAGATATTGTTGTCCTTTGATATCAGCATAGGGTTGGTTCCAGAACCACTGTGGATACCGAACCCCAAGGATGCTCTAGTTCCTTATGTAAAACAGCCTAGTACAAATTCCCCCCACCACATCCAAGGCTTCTGCATCCATGGCGATAGAAGGTAGCCGGTATTGTCAGTTGAGAACACAGAGGAGGTCTGAGGGCTATGGCCTGGACAGTGGCACCACTTGCAACTCTCTTGTTGGTGTAGTAAATCTTCATGCTTGATTGACCAGATCATTTTGGAAGGATCAGAGAACAATAAGAGCAAAGGCTAGTCAAAATTTGGAAAATTTATGAGGATCAACAAGACATAGCAGTAATTCCTTGGGGCCCACTGAGCAAACTCTGAAATTTTGCTTTACTCTGTGTTGGCTGAATTTCCTCTAATTAATGGCACTGAAAATTGACAAAACTATTGCCAAGAGGAAGAAAATAGTTCAGTGTATTGAACAGACTTGAGTGGCTATTTGGAGTGTTTCAGTCACCCCATTGTTAAGGGATAATTGGGTAGTTTCCAGGTATTTCTGTACTCATGGGACATGTTTAATTCCTCTGTGGCTTTGGCGGGCTTGGTTGGTTGGTGTCCAGTACTTTCATCCCACAAAGGCATCACTTCACCACCTGAGCTTGCTAGCCTTGCTGTGACTCTGTACCTGGTCTGTAACCTTCGACCAGCCGTCTTGAATGAGGTGAAAGGAGTGAAAGTGAAAATGCTGTCCATGGTAAAGATAAAATCATGCTGTTTTTCCTTAGTATTAGATAATTAAAAAAAAAGATGAAATTGGTTTAAAAATTCCTCCCTCCTCAGAAAGACCTTTGCATTTGCTTTAAAAAAATATCTTTCTTTTCCCCCCATGGTCATTCTGAACCTAGATAGATCTGTACCTTTCTAGTAACCGGAGCCTGGTGCACAGATTCAGTAGTTTGTTTGTTCTTGTTTTCATACCACAGATACTCACTGTCCAGGCTTCTGTGTGCTAAGCACTATGCTGGGCAATTAGATGTAGCAGGTAGCAAAATATCCACTCTCTCCTCTGGCATCCACAGTCTTCTTGTCTGAGATCAAGAGAAGAAACAGAGGTGCTTGGTGGCCAGGGAAGCCTATTAAGAATTCCTCTGCAAAGGGAAAGGCCTGGTCTACAAAGGGACAAGAGAAATCTGGGCAAGCTGGACGTCCAGAGGCCTTGGGACCTGGGAGAAAGTCACATAAGACTTTATTTCTGAATCTGTCTGGTGGTCAAGGCCCTTGAACTTATTTCAGCTGTTACTGACATAGATGGTGGCTCCTGCTATTTTGCCTGAGTTCAGGACCCAGACACTGGCAGCAGAAGGGAGTGGTCTGTACAGCTGAGGTGGAGCGTTTAGGTGATACTGGACTGGATGTGTGTGGAGGCGAAGTCCAGAGAGTTGAACATTGTCAGGGCTCCAGGTCAAGGCCAGTAGCAAGTGGAGAGAGAATTGCAGAAGATTCCTGATCTTTAACAGCCTGGCACAGGTGGAGAGTGTGTTTTATTGGAGTGGAAGATGTGCAGAGTGAGTGAGGGTTCCAGTCATACCTGATGCACTTTGACACACCATCCACCCAGCAGCCCAGTCAGGGGACAAGATGTTACCAGCTTCTGAAAAGTCCATCTTATGACTCCCATACTCACTGTCCCTCCTCCAGGAAGAGCTCTCCTGAGTTACAACTCTAAGGTTAGTTTTGACTGCTTTTATACTTTTATCAGTGGCATCATAAGAAGGTATTTTTGTGTGTGTGTCTGGCTTCTTTTACTCAATATTAAGTTCTGATACATTGTTGTTTGTGACTGTGGTTGGTTCATTCTCATTGCTGTGTGGATATTCCACAACTTACCTCTTACTTTGTGAAGGAACAGTTGGGTAATTTCTGGGTTTTGACTTATAGAGTAGCAATCTCTTGGACATGTCTTCTGGAGCATCTATGTGTACATTTCTTTCAGATGCATACCTAGTTGTAGAATCTGTTGCTCATAAGATGGGTGAATGTTCAGTGTTTAGAGATGTGACCACATAGTTTTCCAGAATAGTTCTGCCAGTTACTCTGCCTCCATTAGTGTATAGAAGTTAACTGGGAGCAACATTTTTGTCTCTAACTCATAATCCAATTCAACCAAAATGTATTAAGCATCGGTTATGTATCAAGTACTTGTCTACCCTTATGGAACCTCTGTTCTAGTTGAGGGAGAAAAACAGTATGTAGATTGAGGTACGATAGTTGGTTTTTAAGTGCTAAGGATAAAAGTAAACTAGGGTGACTCAATTGGAAAAATAGTCTCTTCAATAAATGATGTTGGGAAAACTGAGTATTCACATGCAAAAAAATGAAGTTGGATCCCTATCTTACACCACTCACAAAAATGAACTAGAAATAGATTGAGGACTTAAACATAAGGTCTGAAACTGTAAAAACCCCTGGAAGAAACCACAGGGGGAAAAGCTCCTTAATGTTGGTCTTGGCAGTGATTTTGGGACGTGACACCAAAAGTGTAAGCTTGCAAAAATCAACAAATGGGACTATATCAAACTAAAATGCTTCTATAACAAAAGAAACAATAAAATGAAAAGGCAGCCTACAGAATGGGAGAAAATACTTGTAGACCTTCAATCTGATAAGGGATTAATATCCAAAATATATAAGGAACTCATATAACTCAATAGCCAAAAAAAAAAAATCCAAATAAAAACAGAAAAGGACCTGAACAGCCGTTTTTCTAAAGAAGATATACAGATCGCCAAGAGGTACATGAAAAGACGCTCAATCTCACTAATTATCTGGGGATTGATCCGGTAAATCAAAACCACAATGTGCTGTCACCTGACACCTGTTGGAATGTGTGTGTGCATGCACATGCACTCAGCCATGTCTCTTTGCGACCCCATAGACTATAGCCCACCAGGCTCCTCTGTCCATGGGATTTCCTAGGCAAGGACACTGGAATGGATTGCCATTTCTTTCTCCAGGGGATCTTCCCCACTCAGGGATCCAACCTGCATTTCTCACATCTCCTGAACTGCAGGCAGATTCTTTACTGCTGAGCCACTGGGGAAGCTCTTACCCATTAGCATGGCCGCCGGCACAACCATGAGCGATAACTAGTGTTGGCAAGGATGTGGAGAAAGGGAGCCCTTGCTCAGTGTTGCTGGAGCTGAAAATTGGTGCAGCCACTATGAAGAACATGAAGTATGAAGGTTCTTCAAAAAATTAGAAGTTGAACTAGCACATGATCTAGCGACCCCATCTTTGAGTATATATCTGAAAAAATGAAGGTGCTTCTTGAAGAGGTGTCTGCACTGCTCGTTAACTGCAGCATTATTTGCAGTAGCCAAGACATAGAAACAATCCTGTGCCCTAGACGCGGAATGAATAAAGAAACTGTGCGGTATATACGCAATGGAATAGTATCCAACCTTGAATAAGAAGGAACTTCTGCGGTTTGTGAGACTATAGATGAACCAACCTCAAAGGTATTACGCTAAGTGATATAAGTCAGAGAAAGAAGATTACTGTATGGTATCATTTATGTGGAGTCTAAAAAAGCCAGACTCAAAGAAACAGAGAGGAAAGTGATGTTTCCCAGGGGGTCGAGGAAATAAGGAGCTGTTGTTGGTCAAAGAGTACAAATTTCCAGGTATAAGGCGAGTACATTCTGGGAATCTCATGCGTAGCATGGTGACCAGTTAAAAACACTACATTGTATACTTGAACGTTGTCAGGATAGTGGACTTTAAATGTTCTTACCATAACAACAGCATCAAAGTGGTAATTTTGTGAGGTGATCTATTGTAATTGGTAATCATTTCACAATATGTGCCTGAATCAAATCATCGCTTCGTGTAGCTTGAACTCACACAGTGTTCTTTTCTAACACTGAGGGGAAACTAGGTTAAAGGGAATAAGAAGAGGATATATTTATGCTCTAGTTGTGATTTTGTTCTTTTGACTTTAAATTGTTCTTTTCCTCGTTGAGAGCTAATTTGGAAAGAGGACTTAGCTGAAGAGAAGAGAAATCTCTTCTGAAGCTGAACAGAAGAAGAGAAATAATTTACTTCCTTCCCATATACAGTTGCTGCTAACTTCCCAAAGTCTTACTGTCAAAATTTCTGTGTTCATGGTTGATACCATGCTGTGAATATGACTTAGTTTTCTTTCTCTCTCTCTTTTTTCTTTCATGTAATGACACAGCACAGACATTTTGTTAGCACGATCATTTTAGTATACCATGATGCTGTTCTTTGTAAATGATACTTAAATGGTATAAGCCCACTGACCATCTATACTGCCATGTGTGTGTTAGTCTCTCAGTCGTGCCGACTCTTTGCAACCCCATGGACTGCAATCCACCAGGTTCCTCTGTCCATGAGATTTTCCAGGCAAGGATACTGGAGTGGGTTGCCATTTCCTTCTCTATACTGCAGTATACCAAATGAAAATATCTGACAGTAAACACTTAGCTGTTTTCAGTTTTCCTTAATCTAAATAAGTATATGATGAATGTTTGAGTATATGAACCTTTTGGCAGTTAGATTCCTTACCATGTATTCCCAGAAGTCGAGATACATGGTGTAATGGCATGCATTTTCAAGGCCACTGATGTATGTTACCATGTTGTAACATAATACTGGAGGTATTATGGAAGGTATGTTTTATTACACCCTTGCCAGCTTTGGCTATTAGTGACTTTTTGGTAAAGAAAGAGAATATGGTAGAAGCTTAGCATGCCAAGATATGTGCAAGTACTGAGTCAACACAGGTAAGATGATGCCTGCAAGAGTCCCAAGAGGGAGGAGGGCTTCTCTGATCCGTCCTGAGTTTGTCAGGGAACCCAGTGTGAGAGGTCAGCAGCTGATCCAGGTTGTGGGGATAGGAGCTGCGGCCCCTTCTCACCTTGGCACATGGCCCTGTGAATGCACAGCAGAGCCCGCTCTGAAGAGTCCTTTGAACTGGTTGTGGAGATATGAACAAATTCCAGTCTCTTTCATAACAAGGAGCAGGAGCAGATGCTGCAGCCGGATTTCAGGTGAAACTGCTACTGACGGATCCCCTGCTCCTGATAGAACGTGTAGATGCTTTCATGCCCTTGTGGTGGAGGAGGGTGAGAGATCATTAAAAACCGAGTCCATCCCCAGCACAATGGTAAAATGGTTTCTCCTGTCGAATACCGACAAGGCCGGCACCCTCGTCTCAGGCTGCATATTGTGTTCAAGACATCTGCCTGACTCTCATCACCTAGTATTTCCTCCACCGCCAGCCTTCTGGTGCGCTCGCCTCAGAGGCGGCAGGGAGAAGGGCTTCCCCTGGCTGCTGTCTCAGCATCATGCCGGGGGTGCGAAACACAAGTTCTCTGCGTCTGTCAGCTCCCTGGGCGCTGTCTGCAGCCTGGAGCAGTGATAGAGCAGTGATTCCCAACTTGAGAAGGGTTTGCCCCCAGGGGACGTTGGACAGTGTCTGGAGACATTTTTGATTCCCACAGTGTGAGGGGTGGCAGGGGGTGCGGGGGGATGGTGTTATTGGCATCATTGAGTAGAGGCCAAGACTGTTACTAAACATCCTATCAAGCACCGGTCTCCCTGCATGTCATTTCCACCTCTATAATGTCAACAGTGCCGAGGCTAAAAATGCTGGCCTTAGAAAGACGGTTGTTCCTTTTATGATGATTCTATTTGTGTGTTCACCTTTGGTTGTGCTGGGTCTTCACTGCAACACAGGCGCCCCTCCAGTGGCAGCGAGAGGGGTCCACTCTCTAGTTGTGGTGTGTGGGCTTCTCATTGTGGGGGCTTCTCTTGTTGCAGAGCACAGGCTCCATGGCACCAGGCTCAGCAGCCATGGCTCCTGGGGTCCTGAGCACAGGCTTAAAAGCTGTGACACATGGGCTCAGCTACTCCACAGCACAAGGGGTCCCCAGACCAGGGATCGAACTTGCATTTCCTGGATTGGCAGGCAGACTCTGTACCACTGGGCCAGCAGGGAAGCCCTGTGATGATGATTTTTTAATGTGAGGTATAGTCTAGGTGGAAGAGTCTAGGGTGAAGGGCATATGGGGAGTTGTTCTTTCTGTCACTCATTTAAGAAATCAGTGTGACAGGGACTGTCCCAGACCCTGGGACACAGACAACCTTCTCTGTCCCAGTAGAGCGCACATTCTAGGGCATGAGCTCCTCAGAGTCCAGGTACTTGACTTTGCTGGAGCCAAGAGAAGAGATGATGAATCAGACACATACATTATTATTTTATATATTGAGGAAATCTGTTGCATTATCACAGCCAATCAGGTATAATAAAAATCATATGACTTTTATTATTATTTTTGTCAAGATAAATGGCCACAGGGAGTTTTTGTGTGAGATGTTGTGTATTTACCTGTGAATCATGGTAAATTGCCTGCACTCTGAATCAGAGAACTGTTGGATTTTGTTTCCCCAAGGAGCAGAAAAATGCACCATGAAAATATTTCTGTTCCTCCAAAGAACTGACAGGCTCCAGATGGACAGACTGGTGGCTCTCCCCTGAATCTCGTTTCACCACACGTCTTGGGTAGTGGCCGTTGTTTGCAGCAAGATGATTCTTGTTCACAGCTCACTTCGTCCCTAATCTGCACAGCAGATTTTAACGGCCTGCTCCTCTGGGTTCTGTAGCCGTGACAGCGTGCACGGCATAGCTCCACACCAGAGTGCGTATTCCTCACACTGGCTCCTTGTTTTGTCTGTCGGAGGTGCACCTGGATCGTGAGCTTTTGTATTCTAGGACGTTGGCTCTTGAAGCGTGGTCTCTCTGAGGCTTCCACGTGTTCATTACATGTTTGAGGATGTACGGAGAGGCCTTTTCTGTTTCCCTTGTAATGGCAGCACTTTAGGATGGGAAAGGTGGCAAAGCCCGTAAGAAAGTGATGAAGCCCATTCAGCTTCCCAGAGGCTGCCTGATCCAGCCTTTGCTGCTGCTTCGAGTAGCCTGCCAGTCTGCTCTGAGTCTAAGTGGTGGTGGGGAAGAAGGGAGTAATATGCCTGAGTATTCTCTTGACTGTTCACATGTTTCCATGGCTGCTGCTCATGGAGGTGGAGCCTCAGGTCAGGAGGACGGTGTGCCATGTGCCCTGTCACACTGGGCCTTGCCACCATGTCCCCTTTCCCCGTTAAAAAGTGCCCTTCTTTTCTCCTTTATTCTGCATCCCTTCTCAAGGCCCATCAATTGCTGGCCTTTGCATCCCCCGTGCATTGCTGTCTCTGCCCTGTCTGGTCTCATTCCTGGGTAAGGTTGGGTGTCTTAGGCATCAAGTGTGGAGAAAGATCTTTTCTTTGGTCTTGTCTCAAAGACCCTTTCTTACTTCGAAGATTAACTTCTCACTAACATAACTCACTGAAGATGATGATTGCAGCCATGAAATTAAAAGACACTTACTCCTTGAAAGAAAAGTTATGACCAACCTTGAAGGTGAAAGAGGAAAGTGAAAAAGTTGGCTTAAAGCTCAGCATTCAGGAAACGAAGATCATGGCATCCAGTCCCATCACTTCATGGGAAATAGATGGGGAAGCAGTGGAAACAGTGTCAGACTTTATTTTGGGGGGCTCCAAAATCACTCCAGATGGTGACTGCATCCATGAAATTAAAAGATGCTTACTCCTTGGAAGAAAAGTTGTGACCAACCTAGATAGCATATTTAAAAGCAGAGACATTACTTTGCCGATCAAGGCCCATCTAGTCAAGGCTATGGTTTTTCCTGTGGTCATGTATGGATGTGAAAGTTGGACTGTGAAGAAGGCTGAGTGCCGAAGAATTGATGCTTTTGAACTGTGGTGTTGGAGAAGACTCTTGCCAGTCCCTTGGACTGCAAGGAGATCCAAACAGTCCATTCTGAAGAAGATCAACCCTGGGATTTCTTTGGAAGGAATGATGTTAAAGCTGAAACTCCAGCACTTTGGCCACCTCATGGGAAGAGTTGACTCATTGGAAAAGACTCTGATGCTGGGAAGAATTGGGGGCAGGAGGAGAAGGGGAAGACCAAGGATGAGATGGCTGTATAGCATCACAGACTCGATGGACGTGAGTCTGAGTGAACTCCGAGAGATGGTGATGCACAGGGAGGCCTGACATGCTGTGATTCATGGGGTCACGAAGAGCTGGACACGACTGAGCGACTGAACTGAATTGAGCTGATTCATTGGAAGGACTGATGAGAAGAGTTTACTAATTGGAAAAGACCCTGATACTGGGAAATATTGAAGGCAAAAGGAGAAGGGAGTGGCAGAGAATGAGATAGTTAAATAGCATCATCGACCTAATGGACATGAATTTGAGTAAACTCAAGGAAACAGTGTAGTTTACGATCTCCTGGTGTGTTGTAGTTCATGGGGTCGCAAAGAATAGGACACAGTTTAATGGATAAACAACAACATTGTGGATTCCCACTCAAATTACAGTAGTAATATCAAATCTCACTGAACATAGAACATCATAACCAATACAATAAGAATGGAAATGTTTGAGATATTTCAGGATTCACCAAAATGTGAGCAAATGTTGTTCAAAAAATGTTACCAGTAGACTGGTATGATTCAGGATTGACACAAACATTCAACTTGTTTTTTTTTAAATGCAATATCCATGAAGTACAATGAAATGAAGTGCACAAAACAAGATATTCCTGTGCACCATCAGGAAAAGAATTAAATGTAGATTGTTAGGAATTAAACAAACAAAACTACTTTATATAAAGTATACCATGCCAAGGCCAAAATATGTTTATCCTAAGATATAAGGGAGTTTGTCACTAGAAAATGTAAAATTGGAGTTTACCATAATAAGACTATACATATGCAACATTTTATATGATGAGAAGAATATTTTTGACAAAATTTAAAGCATATTCAAGATTTTGGTGTTATTCTATAAAGAGATTCACAAAACAAGATATTCCTGTGCACCATCAGGAAAAGAATTAAATGTAGATTGTTAGGAATTAAACAAACAAAACTACTTTATATAAAGTATACCATGCCAAGGCCAAAATATGTTTATCCTAAGATATAAGGGAGTTTGTCACTAGAAAATGTAAAATTGGAGTTTACCATAATAAGACTATACATATGCAACATTTTATATGATGAGAAGAATATTTTTGACAAAATTTAAAGCATATTCAAGATTTTGGTGTTATTCTAGAAAGAGATTAAAGAGAAATTCTTAAACTTGGCAATAGTTTTACAAAAAACCTACTGCAGAGCATGTTGTTAAGGGGGAATCATTAGCAGCATTCCCTTTAAAATCAAGAAAAGCAAAAACAAAAATGCCTGTTATACTCAATGGACATGGGTTTGGGTAAACTCCGGGAGATGGTGATGGACAGGGAGGCCTGGCGTGCTGTGGTTCATGGGGTCGTAAAGGGTCGGACACGACTGAGCGACTGGACTGAACTAAGTAATGAGCAAGGTTGAACATCTTTGCATGAGTTTGTTGGCCATCTGTATGTCGTCTTTGGAGAAGTGTCTGTTTAGGTCTACCGCCTAGTTTTTGATTGGGTTGTTTGTGTTTCTGATATCAAGCTGTATGAGCTGCTTATTTATTTTAGAGATGAATCCTTTGTCAGTTGTTTCATTTGCAATTATTTTCTCCCATTCTGAGGTTGTCATTTCATCTTGTGTATAGTTTCCTTTGCTGTACAAAAAGCTTGTAAGTTTAGTTAGGTAGGTCCCATTTGTTGTTTTGTTTTTGTTTTTATTTCCATTACTCTAGGAGGCAGATCAAAGAGGATTTGCTGCAATTTGTGTCAGAGAGTATACTGCCTATGTTTTCCTTTAAGAGCTTTATAGTTTCTGGCCTTACATTTAAGTCTTTAATTCATTTTGAGTTTTACTTACCTAAATGTCCATTGACAGATGAATGGATAAAGAAGATGTGGTACATATGCACAGTAGAATATTACTCAGCCATAAAGAGGAACTAATTTGAATCAGTTGTAGTGAGGTGGATAAACCTAGAGCCCGTTATAGAGTGATGTAAGTCAGAAAAACAAGTATATTAACGGGTATATATGAAATCTGTTGGACCTGTTTGCAGGGAAGGGATGAAGGCACAGATAGAGAACTTGTGGACACAGCAGGGGAAGGAGAGGGTGGGATGAATTGAGAAAGTAGCATTGACATATACACACTGTCATGTATAAATAGCCAGAGGGAAGCTGCTGTATAATACAGGGAGCCCAGCCTGACCCTCTGTGATGACCTGGAGGGGCAGGCTGGCAGAGGGGGTGGAGGCGATATCTGTATAATTATGACTTATTCATGTTGTTGTATGGCAGAAGCCTTGTAAAACAGTTTTCCCCAATTAAGAAATAAATGTTTAAGAAACTCAGCTCACTGAGTTCTTGGGTGTACTTTTGGGGGCATGGAGCAAAAAGAAGAAAACCCATATCATGCATCTCTGCCCCCTCTCCACAGCTCTGGGGCACCCCTTCTATTGTGGCTTTGATCAGACCTATAGCAGACTTGGCCTCTCTGTTAGTAGTTGTCTAACATGGGACCTTGACACATAAACTAACCTGCAGTAATTTTGAGGATCCTTTTTTTGGGTCATAGTTTTAAAATCCTACACTCTGTCCACTCTCCTCCCTGCCCCACAGAGTTAATATTTATGGGAGATGTTTTCATAGAACATAGAACTTGACCTGCAGAGTTGCTGAGCCAGAGATGCTGGTACACGGGCAAGAATTTCAGCTTGTGCTATGTGGGTAGGGGAGCAGGTAAGCATCACTTTTCCTCTCATTATTTTGGTCAAGTAAATTTTTGAGCTCGAGGGAGACTAGATCATCTTAATTATTGAATACCTGTGTGCTAGGCATGGTGCCAGGCTCACGGATGTGGAAATTCAGTACTAAATCTTGGCCCTAAGGAGCCAATGCTCCACTTGGATAAACAGAAAAATAGTTATAACATAGACGATATAAGTGAACACAGGGATGCACAGGATATTATGGGAGCCCCAGTGAGGATCAGCCGCCCGACCCCACATTAGAGGTCAGAGAGACTTGTGGGGAGAAGGATGCCTGTTCTGAATTGTGCCATGCCTTTTGGGGAGGACCAGATAAAGAGGTCAAGGAGAAGGATGTTGTGGGTCCAGAATTTCTGCAGCAGTTATCTGTCACCCAAATAAGTCCCAGGGCTCCACATAGTCAAGGCTTTGTTTCAAGTCCCACTCACAGACGTATAGTCGAGCAGCCAAAGGATTTCAGAAAGAATTTCAGTTTTTTTTCTTTCAAAGTGTGTTTGTTAGCAGGAGCGTGCATGCTCAGTTATGTCTGACTCTCTGCAGTCCCATAGACTGTATAGCCAGCCAGACTCCTCTGCCATGGGATTTTCCAGGTAAGAATATTGGAGCCATTTGCCATTTCCTACTCCAGGAGGTCTTCCCAACCCAGGGACTGAGGCTTTATCTCTTGTGTCTCTTGCTCTGCAGGTGGATTATCACTGTGCCACCACATGTGTTAGAGAAGACCCAATTCATAACCTGCAACTATATTCTCAAAAGCTTTGTTCTGTGTTACTTGGGAGTCTTGTACATGACAGCGCCACGAACCTTTCCTCTTCTCCTGACAGCTTGTCATGTAGTTTGACTTTTGTCTCTCCTGGCTGAAAAGGTGGAGTGAGGAATCTGAAAACCTTTACATATTAATGGGTCTCCTCCCTGTAACATCCCCTGTCCACTGTTCAGTGTACACCCTTCTCAGTAGCAAGGGTTGGGCTCTAAGCCACTTTTCTCAGACACGTTACTTCCTGATGTTCTAATTGTTTCTCTCTCCCTGTAGGGTGTACCTTTGTGTGTGTGTGCAGAGAAAAATAACTCTATCTCTAAAAGAAGCAGAAAGGCCCCATAATAGGATTAGTACACCATGGCTGGTAGGGCCAATTAGAGCTGATCGTCTTGGGGCAATATTGATTGTCTTTTTCGGATTATTTCAGTACTGTGTGTGTTTAAAGGGAATGTGAACAGCTGCAGCTTTCAGAGACCAGTCATAAACACATGTCCCTGTTTACCAAACATGTATGGGCAACCAGCTTATTGAGGAGCTTCAGTTTGGGAAATAAACAGGAGACAATTTTGTTTATTTTCAATCGTCTCTTTTCCTTAATAACATCTTGGGCACATTCCATGGTTCTCCATCATTTTTAGCTTTGAATCTAAGGCCATTTGAGTTTAAAACTTGCATCTCATGACAGATTTGGAATTTTCTCTTTTGCTTCGCCTGTGTGGTCTAGACTTTGTGGCTTGAGGAGCCGGTGTGGTGGTGAATGTATAATTAATTGTCTCATCTCTTTCATCCCAGGGTTGGCATCAAGGTAGGTTCTCTGGGGTTGGCGGGGGGCAGACGGGCCTACCTACCACCTAATTCTGTGATGGGGTGGCTTGACTTCAGATCAGCCTCTTCCTTCCTTTTGCCTTTTTATCAGTCAGGATAGGCTAGGTTAGAGAAGGAAATGGCAACCCACTCTGGTATTCTTGCCTGGGAAGTCCCATTGACAGAGGAGCTCGTCGGGTTACAGTTCATGGGGTTGCAGAGTCAGACACGACTGAACGACCCAGTACAATACAGTTTATGCTGCGGTAACAGATAATTCCAAAAGTCATATTTATGGCTTAAAACAAGGATTTATCCCTCCCTCCTGCCACACATCTCTCATGGGTTGGTAGGGCTCTCTCTGATCTGTGTTGTCCATAGGGCGGCAGGCTAATGAAGACTCCAGCTCCGTGGGTTCACCGTCACCATGGCGGGAGGAAGTGTGTGCTGCAGGACGTGGTGTTAGCAGCTCAGCTGTGCTGTTGTTGTTCAGTTGCTAAGTCGTGTCCAGCTCTTTGCGACCCCATGGACTGTAGCACATCAGGCTCTGCTGTCCTCCACCATCTCCCAGAATTCGTTCAAATGCCCAGTGCCGCTTCTCAAATGAGGCATTCTTTTGAATAATGCAAGTCACATGGCCAGACTCCACACAAGTGAGGAAATTAAGGAAATTAAATAATCCTACCATGTACCTGGAACGAGGAGGGGACACCTCTTTGGCCAGTGGTGTTAAGAACATCCCGAGTGTCCTCTCCCAGCTGTTGAGCCTGCAGCCTCATGTTGATGAGGTCGTCTCTGCTGGTGGGTGGTCCCCAGGCAGGGAGCTCTGGCTGAGCTGCCTTTGATGCACTTTTGTTCTCTAAGCTCTCATTTGCTTGTTCTACTAATAATGGGGGCACATGCTTCCCCAATTCTGTTTTCTGTTTGGCTAGTCCTCTCGGATTCTTTCTTTCCTGTTCAGTTAGTCACAGGACAGATGAGCAAGCCCATTGCTTGAGAAGAATTCCCACTGGGAAAATGAATCTTCCCCACTTGGAGGTGCCCCCAGTTTTTAGCTGTTCTCCTATAACAACTGATTATAGGGGCCTGATTTAAGGGACTTAACCTTCTGCTTGGTAAAATAGTAATTCATGGGTAAACAAGAAGTCCTACTAATATGGTATTTAAACACACTCTAGACTTGCAGCCTAGCTTGTTTTGTTCAACATGGAAAGCTTGGCTGAATGCAATTGTGTTTTTCTTGTTCACATTAACTAAGGACATGGGAGAGAGTTTAATTTCTTAAAACAAACATGTTATTGGATTATTAGTTTATGTTTCATTTAAAGTAAAACCATTGGTTATTTTAGAGCTTACAGCCCTGATATATGTGGGACTCGGGTGTGGTTGTTTTTTGTCTAATCCAGTGACTGCTTCCCTTTTTGAGATTCCGGTGCCAGTCTTATGTCGTAGAGACGTTGAGTACAGCCGCAGGTGACTGTATCTCAAGCTCTCATGTTTGCTTCCTGGTCTGTTGGGGGATGACTCTAGCTCACTAATCTTTGCTTTTGCAATAGTGAAAGTGAAAGTGAAGTCACTCAGTCATGGCCGACTCTTTGTAGCCCCGTGGACTGTAGCCTACCAAGTTCCTCTGTCCATGGGATTCTCCAGGCAATACTGGAGTGGTTGCCATTTCCTTCTCCAGGGGATCTTCCTGACCCAGGGATCGAACCTGGGTTTCCTGCACAATAGTAACAATTAATATTTACTGAGACTAAGTATCTGCCAGGCGCTTTTCTAATTTAGCCTGGTCAACATTTTGCTTTCTGTTTATCCATTTTCTTTCTGTGAATGTGCATGAAAGTGTTAGTTGCTCAGTCGTGACCAGCTCTTTGGGATCCCATGAACTCCCGTCTCCATGGAATTCTCCAGGCAAGAATTTTGGAGAGGGTGGCCATTCCCTTCTCCAGGGACTCTTCCCAACTCGAGGACTGAACCCAAGTCTCCTGCATGGCAGGCACATTCTCTACCATCTGAGCCACCAGGGAAACCCATGCATACTCACACGTAAACTAAGCTTCTCTACGTTATACGTTGCACACAGCTCGTTTCATCTTCATAGCCATCTTCCTAGAGATCCCTGAGGAGCCCGAGTCTCAGAAGGAGTAAGACAACAAGCAGTAGAGCTAAAGAAAAGAAGGGGGAACTTCAAATTCAGATTGTACCCCAAACTTCCATTCTCAAGCATGCTGTGCCGCTGGTGGAAATAAACCTCATTCTATTAACTGGCTCGGCAGCCAGCAAGTCGACAGACACTGGGGCTTTTGCAGCTTTATTATATGAAGTGAAGCGTCCATCTTTCCAGTCACATGGATATGCTGATGTGCAGGAGCTGCTTCCGTCAGCTTATTACAGGGATCCTTAGCTTCAGGTGCTGTCTGAGCTGACATGTGGAGCTTAGCAAGGGGCCGCAGTGGAAATGAGGCTACGTTTGTCCCTCAAGTGTGATCCATCCCCCCCCCCCCCCCACCACGGGAGTTAGCAGGAAGCGCTGTCACGGTCCAGTGGACGTTGCCCTACTCTTGTGCAGGGCTGTTCTGAGGGGTTGTCGGCAGGCTGACAGGTCTGCTTTGATATCCTAGCCAGCGAGGTGGTGGTCCCCCGCCCTTTCCCCCTTCCGCGAGTTATACTGAAAGATGTTACAGGCATGAAAGACGTGAGCTAGTAGTCTCCCCCCCCCCCCCCCCTGCCACGGGAGTTAGCAGGAAGCGCTGTCACGGTCCAGTGGACGTTGCCCTACTCTTGTGCAGGGCTGTTCTGAGGGGTTGTCGGCAGGCTGACAGGTCTGCTTTGATATCCTAGCCAGCGAGGTGGTGGTCCCCCGCCCTTTCCCCCTTCCGCGAGTTATACTGAAAGATGTTACAGGCATGAAAGACGTGAGCTAGTAGTCCCCAACCTCTCGGTGATCTGCATGTCTCTTCTACCCTTGACATTGGTGGGGAAGGTGTCTGGATTGTACCTCTGCAGAAGCATTCTGCACAAGGCTTTTCCAGGCCTACTTATAAAAATAAATTCACGAGTTATGAAAATCTCATCTTTTGAGGAAATAAACAGAAAAAAGAAGTACCCATAATCCCATCACCCTCATATAGCTATATTGGTTTGTGCATTTATTATACCTACATGTATATAACTCCAAATGAAATGACAAAATGCTGTGCTCTTTTCACCTTTAAAATGCTATCTGAATGTCTTTTTATGTCATAGCATATGCTTTGACCACATCTTCCTAGTACTTCTGTGGGTAGAATTTTTTTTTCCCCAATTTGAACTTTTTTTTGTTTTTCCCTATTATGACAATGTTGTGATGAACATTTTTTGATGATTAACTCTTTTTTCATCTTAATAATTATTTCCTTAGGGTAAATTTTTAGGAAAGAATTACTGAATTTTCAGGCAACATCTAACACTTTGGACGTGTTTTGTTGCACTGCACACCGGCTCTACCCCCACTCAATATGAGATGACTGTGGTTTCCAAAACCAAGGACATATCGAGACCTGGAGCCAAAGGTCCCTAAGTTCTCAGTGACCTTCCATTTTGTAGGTCTTTTTGTTTTTGTTTTCTGAAAAACCATGTTTAGTTCTTTTGGAGTAGATAATACCTACTCATGGTTCCAAATATTTAGAAAAGTATACATGGTGTGTATACTTGACCTCCATCTGTTGTCTCTTGTGTTCTCCTCCTTGCTCCTCTTTGCTACATGCCACAGATAACCACTGTTTTTAGTTTCTTGTATATCCTTCTAGAAATTACATGTGCACTTAACAATTGAAAGTTGCTGCTGTGAGCCATGTGTTACATCAGGATTCATGACCTCTGGAGGAGAGGATTTCAGTCCTGGCTCAGAGCTGAGGCTTGACTACTTGGAATTTTTTTGTGTAGCAAAGTTTATTAAAGTATAGTAGAGATAGGGAAAGCTTCTGACATAGACATCAGAAGGAGACAGAAAGAGTGCCCCCTTGCTAGCTTTTAGCCAGGTGTTTTATGTCTATTGGCAAGCTGCTAATCAGATGAGAGAGATACCTCAAGGCTGAGGGAGTTTCACCAGGCCCCTCTCCCACAATAGGCACTTTTGAAATAGGATGGCACCCTGGCCATAAAACAATTGACAGGAATACTGGTTTGTTGAGCCTTTATCAGCCCAAGGTTTCAGAAAAGAATAAAAGTTATCCATAGGTGGAACCATTTTGAAGAAAGGCAAATTCCATGGCAAATACATAGTTTCATTAACATGGCTTAAAAACATTTTCATAAGAAAAACGCATTGGTTAGCTCAAGGCAGAACCTGGTGTTGTCAACTCAGAATTAAAAGAAGCCTTTTAAAATTTTGTGTAGAGAAGGAAAAACAAAAACAAAAACTTCTGCCCCTTGCAGCTTATTTTCTCAGGCCACTTGGGGACCCTCTATCCTTCCTGCCTGTTACCCTCTCATAAGCAAATAAAGCTGTATGTTTTCCCCCTTTACTCCACTTTTTAAGCCAAGGAAGACTTCTTTATACACTGTTACATATCTTGCTTGTTTAATGTAAAACTTACCTTTAGTACAGTAATGTTACTTGGTCTACATTAAGCCTTCTCCTACTTTCTAAAGACACTATTACAGCTTTTTCTCATTCCAGGAACTAGTCAGAATCGAATATTGAATTTGGTTGTCGTGTCACATTCTGTCTAGGAAAGAGGAATGCCTCCACCTTTTTGGGAGTCATTGAAGACATTGAAATATTGGGAGTTAGGACCCATTATTCTATTGAACGTTTTACAATCTGTTTATCTGATTGTGTCTTCACAGTTAGATTCAGATTAGACATTTGGGCTAAAGACCATATGGATGATGTTTGCTACTTAGCACTGTATCACAAAAAATCTCCAATACCAATTTTTCTTACTGTTGGGGATGCTTAATTTGGTCTAGATGATACCTGCCAGTTCCCTCCCTGTAAAGGTACCTTATATTCTTTGTATTTAGTAAACAATCTGTGGGGTGGCATTTTGAGACCATGTGAATGCTGTGTTCTTAAAATTCTTTTAACTAATGGTTTTAACATCCACTGATGGTCCTTGCCTGTATCAGTTACTACACTGGGGATTGCAAAGTGATGGTTTTCCAATTATACCCTTTCTATATTTTTTAGCAAAGAAGTGTTACTTTTTAGTAACACAAGGGACACATGGATTTTTTAAAAAACAGACTGTGTTACCATTCAGTGTGTTGTCATCATTATTCCTCCTGATGCTCAGATTGTCCCAGATTTGACTATGGGAACCAATTCAAGCTTCGTTTTATGTCCTTTTGGGTGCACTCCTGCTTTCTGGCATAGTAAGATGTTCTGGGATTACTTTATATATCTCCCTCCACAATCCTGGAATCAGACATTTATTCAGAGTCCTGGTTCCTTCTAATGAGAACTGATATTTAGAAACCAAGATCTAGGCGCTGGGGGTGCTCATCAATGCTGGAATTTGGCATTGCTTTTAGCCTCTGTAAGTGCGTGTAGGTAGGGCCTGGGTAAATGACTTGCCTTACCAATACTTTCAGTGTAAATTGAACACTACATTTCTACGTGTTATTAATCTGTTTTTCCCTTAAGTGAGAACCCTGATTCCTAATAATAACGATACAATTACTCATGTATTCTATTCTCCTTTGTACACGAAGAGTCTAGGAATTACAGCACCAATGCTACTGCTCACAACAAACCTGCTAAGTAAGGTTCTAGATTTGTTTACAGTTGTTTTGTCCTTAAACCAGGCCCTGCTAAGGTTTGTAGTCAGAGTAGTATGTTCAAAGTTTCTAAGTGATTTTGTTACCATTTTAATAACCATTTAGGTTTATTATTGTTGTACTCAACATTGGAGTTTGCTTTTTTGTCATTAAAATTTTGTGTTAAATATTACATTTCAAAATCAAAACTATATAAAAAGGATTATTTAGAAATTTTACTCCTTGCAGCTGTACTTTCCTCTCTGTTACATCGACTTACTAGAGGTAGACATTTTCATTAGCTTATGGTTTTTATTTCTGTGTTTCTTTCTATAAGTGCACATATATGTATGTTTTTATTTGCTTTTTTTTGTGTGTGTGTGGGTATACAGATATGTACTTTTGTACCTTGTTCTTTTCGCTTAACAGTATATCCTGGAAAGAGTTCATAGCAGTTCATCAAGATTTTTCTCATTCTTGAATATTGCTTCAGAGTTTTTCCCACCATGTGGATTTATAGTAGTGTTCAGCCAGTCTTCTGTGAAAGTACATTTAGGTTGTTCCGGTGTTTTCTGGCAAATTCATGAAGGCAGGTGAATAACTGTGTGCCTTTGTTGTTTTGTGTTTGTGGAGTTCCACTTTGGGAGTAAATTCCTGAAAGTGGGATTACTAGCTCAGAGTAAAAGTGTATGCAGTTTTGCTGGGTGTTGCTGACTCCCCTTCCATGGGGTTGAATCATTTTGTATTCCTATCATGGACAGATGACAGAGCTGGTTTCCCAACAGCCTTGCAGACAGTATATGTGATAAAGCTTTTGAATTTTTGCAAATATGATAGCCAAGAAATGTATAACAATAGTTTTAATTTCCATTCCTCTTATAACAAAATCAAGTAGAGCACCTTTTAATATATTTTATGTGGCTTGTGGACTGTTTATAAATTTTGCTCATTTTCCTCTTGGGTTTTCATTATTTTTTTTAAGTTGCATGGTATTCCATTGTCTGGATATATGTACTTTAGTTACTTAGTTTCCTGTTGGTGGAAATTGGATTTATTCCTGTATGTTGCTGTTACAAACAGTGCTGCAGTGAATGATTATGGAAACCCCGTTTCACTCATGTGCAGCTGTGTCTGTAGGTTAAATTTCAGAAGCAGATTTCTTGGTCAAAGGGTATATGCATTAATAATGTTAATAGGTTTTGCCAAATTACGCTCCTCTCCCATGTATGCGTGTGTATGTGCTGAATCACTCAGTCGTGTCTGACTATTTGCACCCCTGTGGACGGCGGCCCGCCAGTCTCCTCCGTCCATGGCATTTCCCATACTGGAGTGGGTTGCTATGCCCTTCTCAAGAGGCTCTTCCTGACCGAGAGATTGAACCTGTCTCTTGTGGCTCCTGCATTGCAGGCGGGTTCTTCACCACTGAGCCACTGGGAAACCCCCCCTCTCCCATGGGTTGCCCCAGTTAACACCCTCACCAGCAATGTCTGTGAGTGCCTGTTTCCTCCCAGACTGGGTTATGGCTTTTGTGCTTTGATCTTGATAGGTGAAACTTGAAATCTCAGTGAAGTGTTAATTTGTGTTGGCATTTTTCATACACTTCAGATACTTGTATTTCTTTTCTGCATTGTGTCACCTATGTCCCAAGGTTTACTCACCTTTTTTCCTGGCAGATCACGCTTCTACCTGGACACAGGGAAGGGGGTGTTAGAGGGAACTAGTGACAGGGACATCTCTTTTCTGACCAGGAAGTCTTCCCTGGGGAATGGCAGCCGCAGATCCAGCGTTCCTGAAGTCTCCCCATTCCTCAGGTCCCCCGTGAGCATGCACGTGTTCTGCTGGTGGCCCAGCCCTGCTCGATGGCGTACCCTCACGTGCATTCGCAGCAGCGAGTCCCTGGTCAGCTCCTCTCCAGGTGCATTGCTTGGTGGAGAAAGTTTCTGCTGCCGGGACTGCAGCTTGGGCGTTTCGTCACCCTCTCTCTGTTCACCTTGTCAGCTGCCTGCTTCCCCCCTCCTGCTCAACCTACTGGGGCTGAATCACTGTGCTCCATTATTTCCCATGCCCTCATGGCCCGTGGACATATGATTACCTGGTGCTGATTGCCAGGCAGCAGAGCTCCGCAATCACTTAGTTCTCAGCCTCTCATTTCCCCACTGAGAGGCGGAGAGAGGGCTGAGGCCCTCCTGCTCAGAGAAGGAGGCACTCCTTTTCCTACTGCTGTGACTCTGCCCTCCTGCCTGGCTGCATTTGCCCTGGGTCTGGTCTGCTGACTGCTGGTCCCAGGTGCTGTCATTAGGCTGGGTGGTAATGGGTCTGCTTCTGAGTTTTCATGTGAACTCAGAACAGCCACCAAGGCCTTGCAGTTTCCAACCATTTGGTTAGCCATGCTTTGGCAGCAAAAGACATGGTGGTGAGTCTTTCTCTTGATTCCGGAGAATATAGCCACACAAATAGTAATAGCAACTACTGTTTATTTGCATATTTCCTATGTGGTGACCATTTGATACATATGTCCATTTAACCTTGCAGCAACAGTAAAGAATCTGCCTGCAATGCAGGATACTTTGATCCCTGGGTTGAGAAGATCCCCTGGAGAAGGTCATGATAATCCACTGCAATATTCTTGCCTGGAGAATCCCATAGACAGAGGACTCTAGCAGGCTAAGTCCATAGCATTGCAAGGAGTCATACACAACTGAGCTACTAAGACTTCAACACTTTCAACCTCTGCAGCAATAGAAGAAGGTATATGCTATCATCATCCATATATATACATACATACTTTTAAAGATGAGGCAGCTGCCCAAGCCTTCATAGCTACTAAATGGCAAAGTGAGGAAGCACACAAGTAATTTGACTCTGGGAAGTATCATCATCTGGTGGGGAGGGCAGTAAAGTTTGCCAGTCTAATTATGCAAAAAATAATTTTTGCTTCTTGAGGATATGTCCTTTAACTAGATCAGGCCTGCATCATCCACTGTGGCTGTGGGGACCTCATCTTTGGGTGGAAGATTGAGCAGAGCTGGGTCTTGCACCATGAAGACCACAGTTAGGGGATGTGGTGATTAGTTAGAACAGCCAGCATTCAATGAACGTTTACTATGCACTCAGTATGGGCTGCGGAGAAGGCAATGGCACCCCCTCCAGTACCCTTGCCTGGAAAATTCCATGGATGGAGGAGCCTGGTGGGCTGCAGTCCATGGGGTCGCTAAGAGTCGGACACGACTGAGTGACTTCAGTT